>CAWZZZ010000036.1:2500-47546 GCA_963966595.1 Physocephala rufipes | reverse complement strand
AAAATCCCATTAAATTTTTTAGCCAAAATTAATTATCTAAACAAACAAAAAAATCTAATTTATTATTATAATTAATTTGAGTTATCTAAAAAAAACATAAATAAACTCTCAATATTTTATAAATCAATCTACCAGACAAAAAAAACCCTTTTCCCCAAAATTACGCTTTTAATAGACTTTCCTAAAATATTTGATTTGTGTAATATTAATTGCCTGATTAAAGGGCTATTTTGATAGAATAGGTAAAGTATGTTCCATACATTCATAATGTTGATATAAACTATATTTTTCAGAATTGAACTGATCCTAAGATATCAAAAACCTTCGTGCACCTTACACTAAAATATAAAAAGATAAGCTAAATAAGCTATTGGGTTCATACCCCACTTATAAAGGTTAAATCCTTTTCTTTTTAATTTTAAATAATTTATCAAAAATAATTTTTTTATTAATATTAATGTCAGGAACATTAATCACCATATCATCCTCATCATGACTAAGGCTTGAATAGGATTAGAGATTAATTTATTGTCTTTTATCCCCCTAGTAAGAGACACAAATAATCCCTACTCCAATGAAGCTTCCCTAAAATATTTTTTAACACAAGCAATCGCATCCTCGATATTATTATTCTCAACCATTTTAATATTCAATTCTTTAAGAGCCATTACCTCTCAATTTTCATTATGAATAGTAATATCTTCTCTTTTTATAAAAAGAGGAGCAGCCCCTTTTCACCTATGATTCCCTAACGTTATAGATGGAATAACATGACTAAATTGATTACTTTTAATAACTTGACAAAAATTGGCCCCTATTGCTTTAGTTTCATACAATAGAATAAATCTGTTAATGATCTTTAGAATTATTATATGTGCTACAATTGGGTCAATTGGTGGACTAAATCAACTCTCTTTACGTAAACTCTTGGCATATTCTTCTATTAATCATATAAGATGAATATTTGTGGCCATACACTCTGGAAATACATTATGATTATGATATTTTTTATTTCATTCAATAATTTCAGCATTAATCATCTTTATATTTAAATCATACAACTTATTCCACTCTAATCAAATTATTTCTAATAAAAATATAACAGCAAGAATTAAAATAACTATGATACTCAATATACTCTCCTTAGGTGGACTCCCACCATTTTTAAGATTTTTACCTAAATGAATAGTAATTCAACCCCTAATTGATTACAATCAACCATTTATCCTATTAATCTTAATTTCTGCCACACTAATCTCCTTATTCTATTACTTACGACTATGTTATAGAGCATTTATATTAATAAAAACAGAATTAAATTGAAATATGTGCTTATTTAATCCATTTATAGATAATAAATTTATTATACTTTCATACATCTCAACATTCGGAATAATTATAATAAGAGCTATATATTTTAGCTTATAAGGCTTTAAGTTAATTAAACTTTTAGCCTTCAAAGCTAAAAATATGAGTAAACCCTTTTAAGCTTTAGTAATTAAATACTCCTTCAGAATTGCAGTCTAATGTCATTATTGACTATAAAGCTATGATTAAAAAGAAAAATCTTATAAATAAATTTACAGTCTATCGCCTATAATTCAGCCATTTAATACACTGCCTAATAACGCGACAATGATTATTCTCAACAAATCATAAGGGTATTGGCACTTTATACTTTATATTTGGTGCATGAGCCGGAATAGTAGGTACTTCCCTAAGTATATTGATTCGAATTGAATTAGGCCACCCAGGAACATTCATTGGAAATTACCAAATTTATAATGTTATTGTAACAGCCCACTTCATCCCATCTTCTTCATAGTATTCAGCCCATCTTCTTCATAGTTATACCAATTATAGTCGGTGGATTTGGAAATTGACTAGTACCCCTAATACTAGGAGCCCCAGATATAGCCTTCCCCCGAATAAACAATATGAGCTTTTGACTTCTACCCCCATCCCTTACACTCCTACTAATGAGAAGAATAGTAGAAAGAGGAGATGGTACTGGATGAACTGTATATCCCCCTCTATCTTCTGCTATTGCCCATAGAGGATCATCAGTAGATCTGGCAATCTTTAGCCTCCATTTAGCTGGAATTTCTTCCATCCTAGGGGCTGTAAATTTTATCAACACAGTTATTAATATGCGATCCCCTGGTATTACCTTAGACCGAATACCCCTATTCGTATGATCTGTGGTAATTACAGCATTATTATTACTCCTATCACTTCCAGTATTAGCAGGAGCTATCACAATACTATTAACTGATCGAAACCTAAACACATCTTTCTTTGACCCCGCCGGAGGAGGGGATCCAATTTTATATCAACATTTATTTTGATTCTTTGGACACCCTGAAGTTTACATTCTAATTCTCCCAGGATTCGGAATAATTTCCCATATTATTTGTCAAGAATCAGGAAAAAAGGAGACATTTGGATCTTTAGGAATAATTGCTATGCTATCTATTGGACTATTAGGATTTATTGTATGAGCCCACCATATATTTACAGTAGGAATAGATGTAGATACACGAGCATACTTCACATCAGCAACTATAATTATTGCAGTCCCAACAGGAATTAAAATTTTTAGTTGACTTGCAACCCTTCATGGAACTCAACTAATATATTCTCCCTCAATCTTATGATCATTAGGATTCGTATTCTTATTTACTGTCGGAGGATTAACAGGAATCGTACTATCCAATTCATCTATTGACATTATATTACATGATACATATTATGTAGTAGCCCACTTCCACTACGTTTTATCTATAGGAGCAGTATTTGCTATTATAGCAGGCTTCATCCACTGATATCCACTTTTTACAGGACTGCAAATAAATTCAAAAATATTAAAAAATCAATTCATTTCAATATTTATTGGAGTAAACTTAACCTTTTTCCTCCAACATTTTTTAGGGTTAGCTGGAATGCCTCGACGTTACTCTGACTATCCAGATGCCTACACGTCTTGAAATATAATTTCATCACTAGGGTCATCTATCTCTCTACTAAGAATTATTTATTTCTTATATATTATTTGAGAGAGATTAATTACCTCAAAGAAAATTATTTATCCAATCCAACTATCTTCATCAATCGAATGATACCAAAATACACCGCCATCAGAACATAGATACTCAGAACTTCCACTTCTAACTAACTTCTAATATGGCAGATTAGTGCGATGAATTTAAGCTTCATATATAAAGCTCTCCTTTTATTAGAAATTGCAACATGATCAACCTTAAACTTACAAGATAGTGCATCTCCTATAATAGAACAATTAACCTTTTTTCACGACCACACACTATTAATCCTAGTCATAATTACAATTATAGTAAGATACTTAATAATAATACTATTTTTTAACAAACTCACAAATCGATTTCTTCTCCATGGACAAATAATTGAAATAATCTGAACAGTATTACCAGCAATTATCCTACTATTTATTGCCTTCCCTCCCTTCGTTTATTATATCTACTAGACGAAATTAATGAACCCTCTATTACCCTAAAATCAGTTGGACATCAATGATATTGAAGTTATGAATATTCAGATTTCATAAACATCGAATTTGATTCATATATAATCCCAACTAACGAAAATGAATTAAATAATTTTCGATTATTAGATGTAGATAACCGAATTGTCCTACCAATAAATTCTCAAATTCGAGTTTTAGTAACTGCTGCAGACGTAATTCACTCCTGAACTATTCCTAGATTAGGGGTAAAAGTAGATGGAACCCCTGGGCGACTAAATCAAGCTTTATAAATCGTCCAGGACTATTTTTTGGACAATGTTCTGAAATTTGTGGAACAAATCACAGATTCATGCCAATTGTAATTGAAAGAATTAACATTAACAGATTTATTAAATGAATTTCTTCTAACTCTAATTCATTAAATGACTGAAAGCAAGTGCTGGTCTCTTAAACCACTATATAGTAAATTAGCAATTACTTTTAATGAAAAAATTAGTTAATATTATAACATTAGTATGTCAAACTGAAATAATTATTATTTAATATTTTTTGATTCCTCAAATATACCCAATAATATGATTAATTATATTTATTATATTTTCCATAATTTTTATTATATTCGATATAATAAATTATTATTCAAATATTAATATACCTGCTCAAAAAAAACTTATAAAAAAAAGAAATAAACCATTAAATTGAAGATGATAACTAATCTATTCTCTGTTTTTGACCCTTCTTCTAGAATTATAAACATATCTTTAAATTGAACTAGAACAATTTTAGAGCTAATTATAATCCCAACAACTTATTGATTAATTCCATCTCGATATACTATTGTATGATTCAAAATTACTTCAACCCTTCACAATGAATTTAAAATTTTAATAGGGCCTAATTCAATAAATGGAAGAACAATTATTTTTATTTCTTTATTTTCATTAATTTTATTTAATAATTTTATAGGTCTATTTCCCTACATTTTTACTAGTACTAGACACCTAACTATTACTCTAGCACTCGCCCTACCTTTATGAATTAGATTTAATCTATTTGTGTGAATCAACCATATACAACACATATTTACACATTTAGTGCCACAAGGTACCCCTTTTATTTTAATGCCTTTTATAGTATGTATTGAAACTATTAGAAACATTATTCGCCCAATAACTCTTGCAGTTCGATTAACAGCTAACATATTCGCTGGACACTTATTAATAACTCTTCTAGGTAATACAGGCCCAATACTAAATTTTATATTAATTAGATTAATTATTGCCCAAACTCTTCTATTAACTTTAGAAAGAGCTGTATCAATAATTCAAGCATATGTATTCTCCGTTCTAAGAACATTATATTCTAGAGAAGTATCTTAACTACTAATTAACTAATGTCTTCCCACTGATACCACCCATTCCATCTAGTAGACTATAGCCCATGACCTCTAACTGGAGCCATCGGAGCCTTAGTAACAACATCCGGGCTAGTAAAATGATTCCATCAATATGAAATCAACTTATTTATTTTAGGTAATATTATCACCCTATTAACCGTATATCAATGATGACGAGATGTAACCCGAGAAAGAACATTTCAAGGGAATCATACCTCAATAGTAACTCTAGGAATACGATGAGGAATAATCTTATTCATCCTCTCAGAAATTTTATTTTTTGTTTCATTTTTCTGAGCATTTTTTCATAGAAGATTATCACCTGCCATAGAAATTGGGGCTAACTGGCCCCCAATAGGGATTTACACATTTAATCCTACTCAAATCCCCCTATTAAATACAGCAATTCTATTGGCTTCAGGAGTCACAGTAACATGAGCCCATCATGGATTATTAGAAAATAACCACTCTCAAAGCATACAAAGATTATTTTTTACTGTTATCTTAGGGGTATATTTTTCAATTTTACAAGCTTATGAATACATAGAAGCCCCATTCACAATTGCTGATTGTGTATATGGGTCAACATTCTTTATAGCAACAGGATTCCATGGATTGCACGTTTTAATCGGAACTACATTTCTAATAATTTGTCTAATCCGACATATAAATAACCATTTCTCAAAATCTCATCACTTTGGATTTGAAGCAGCCGCCTGATACTGACATTTTGTAGATGTAGTATGACTATTCTTATATGTATCAATCTACTGATGAGGAAGATAATTTATTTATATAGTATAAAAATTATATTTGACTTCCAATTATAAGATCTATTATATTATAGTATAAATAATAACTATTTTATTATTAATTTCGCTAATCATAATCATAATTTCTACCTTAATAATAAAAATCTCCATAATCTTATCAAAAAAAACTATTGCAGACCGAGAAAAATGTTCACCATTTGAATGTGGATTTGATCCCAAATCATCTGCACGACTTCCATTTTCACTGCGATTCTTTTTAATTGCAATTATTTTTTTAATTTTTAATGTAGAAATTACTTTAATTTTACCAATAATTATGGTTTTAAAATATAGAAACATAATAGCCTGAACTATTACCTCATTTATTTTTATAATAATCCTATTATTTGGGCTATATCACGAATGAAACCAAGGAATATTAAATTGAGCCAAATAGGGATGTAGTTAATTTTATCATTTGATTTGCACTCAAAAAATATTGATTTCAATCTTCCTTAAATAAGAAGTGATATATTACAATTAGTTTCGACCTAGTCTTAGGCTTATAGCCCTTATTTTTAATTGAAGCCAAAAAGAGGCATATCATTGTTAATGATAGCATTGAATTATTTTCCAATTAAAGAAGTATGATGATCAAAAAAAAGCTGCTAACTTTATTTTTTAATGGTTAAAATCCATTTATACTTCTAATATATATATATATATATATATATATATATATATATATATATATATATATATATATATATATATATATATATATATATATATATATATATATATATATATATATATATATATATATATATATATATATATATATATATATATATATATATATATATATATATATATATATATATATATATATATATATATATATATATATATATATATATATATATATATATATATATATATATATATATATATATATATATATATATATATATATATATATATATATATATATATATATATATATATATATATATATATATATATATATATATATATATATATATATATATATATATATATATATATATATATATATATATATATATATATATATATATATATATATATATATATATATATATATATATATATATATATATATATATATATATATATATATATATATATATATATATATATATATATATATATATATATATATATATATATATATATATATATATATATATAGTTTAATAAAAACATTACATTTTCAATGTAAAAATAAATTACATATTTAATATACTAATTTTAGTTCACTAAAAATTATTTATCTAAAAATCTAAGATTTCCTTAATATCTTCAATATTATGCTCTAATAGATAAGCTATTTAGATAAAAAATAACAATAAAAAATAAAACTGAAATAAATAAAATAAATAATAAAAAATAAATTTTAAATATTCTATTTTGAATTAAAGAATTAAAAGTAGAATAATAAATTAACAATTTATATAAACCCTGACCTCCTAATATTTCTGATCATCCCTGATCAATATGTATTCTTATTTTTATCCCTAAATCCAAAGGAACAAAAATAATCCCTAATGTAGAAACATAGGGCATAAATCATATTATTATAAAAAAATTAGACAATAAAGAATTTTTTACTAAAATTTCATTAATGAATGTTCTATATATAGCAATTAAATAACCTATTATCCCTCCGACAACACAAACACTAACAATTAAAAACTGCATATAAAAAGGTAAAACACACTATATAAAATTCCAAAAAAATTAACCACATCAAAAGTCTTCCACCTCCAATTCTTATCAACATTAAACCCATTATCCCTAATATTATTATTAAACTATCCCTAAATAAAAAAACTGAAGAAAACTTAAAATCTCCAGTTATAGAATAATAAGATAATCGAAAAGAATATATTACTGTTAAACCAGTAGAAAAAAAACAAAAAGAATGATAATATATTCATACCCCCTATTATAACTACTTCTAAAATTAAATCCTTTGAATAAAATCCAGCTAAAAAAGGCATGCCACATAAAGCTAATTTATAAATATTAAAACAAACTGAAGTAAATGGCAAAAACTTAACTAAACCCCCCATAAACCGAATATCTTGAATATTATTAACTCTATGAATAATAGAACCAGCACACAAAAATAATAATGCCTTAAATATAGCATGAGTTAACAAATGAAAAAATGCCGATTTATAAAATCCTAAAGATAAAATCCCCATCATAAGACCTAACTGACTTAAAGTAGATAAAGCAATAATATTCTTCAAATCATTTTCAAAATTAACCCAAAAAAAAAAATTTTGAAAATTTTGAGGCTAAAATTAGCCCAAAAAAAATTCTAAAATTTTAAATTCTAAAATTCTAAAATTCTAAAATTCTAAAATTCTAAAATTCTAAAATTCTAAAATTCTAAAATTCTAAAATTCTAAAATTCTAAAATTCTAAAATTCTAAAATTCTAAAATTCTAAAATTCTAAAATTCTAAAATTCTAAAATTCTAAAATTCTAAAATTCTAAAATTCTAAAATTCTAAAATTCTAAAATTCTAAAATTCTAAAATTCTAAAATTCTAAAATTCTAAAATTCTAAAATTCTAAAATTCTAAAATTCTAAAATTCTAAAATTCTAAAATTCTAAAATTCTAAAATTCTAAAATTCTAAAATTCTAAAATTCTAAAATTCTAAAATTCTAAAATTCTAAAATTCTAAAATTCTAAAATTCTAAAATTCTAAAATTCTAAAATTCTAAAATTCTAAAATTCTAAAATTCTAAAATTCTAAAATTCTAAAATTCTAAAATTCTAAAATTCTAAAATTCTAAAATTCTAAAATTCTAAAATTCTAAAATTCTAAAATTCTAAAATTCTAAAATTCTAAAATTCTAAAATTCTAAAATTCTAAAATTCTAAAATTCTAAAATTCTAAAATTCTAAAATTCTAAAATTCTAAAATTCTAAAATTCTAAAATTCTAAAATTCTAAAATTCTAAAATTCTAAAATTCTAAAATTCTAAAATTCTAAAATTCTAAAATTCTAAAATTCTAAAATTCTAAAATTCTAAAATTCTAAAATTCTAAAATTCTAAAATTCTAAAATTCTAAAATTCTAAAATTCTAAAATTCTAAAATTCTAAAATTCTAAAATTCTAAAATTCTAAAATTCTAAAATTCTAAAATTCTAAAATTCTAAAATTCTAAAATTCTAAAATTCTAAAATTCTAAAATTCTAAAATTCTAAAATTCTAAAATTCTAAAATTCTAAAATTCTAAAATTCTAAAATTCTAAAATTCTAAAATTCTAAAATTCTAAAATTCTAAAATTCTAAAATTCTAAAATTCTAAAATTCTAAAATTCTAAAATTCTAAAATTCTAAAATTCTAAAATTCTAAAATTCTAAAATTCTAAAATTCTAAAATTCTAAAATTCTAAAATTCTAAAATTCTAAAATTCTAAAATTCTAAAATTCTAAAATTCTAAAATTCTAAGATTCTAAAATTCTAAAATTCTAAAATTCTAAAATTCTAAAATTCTAAAATTCTAAAATTCTAAAATTCTAAAATTCTAAAATTCTAAAATTCTAAAATTCTAAAATTCTAAAACTCTAAAATTCTAAAATTCTAAAATTCTAAAATTCTAAAATTCTAAAATTCTAAAATTCTAAAATTCTAAAATTCTAAAATTCTAAAATTCTAAAATTCTAAAATTCTAAAATTCTAAAATTCTAAAATTCTAAAATTCTAAAATTCTAAAATTCTAAAATTCTAAAATTCTAAAATTCTAAAATTCTAAAATTCTAAAATTCTAAAATTCTAAAATTCTAAAATTCTAAAATTCTAAAATTCTAAAATTCTAAAATTCTAAAATTCTAAAATTCTAAAATTCTAAAATTCTAAAATTCTAAAATTCTAAAATTCTAAAATTCTAAAATTCTAAAATTCTAAAATTCTAAAATTCAAAAATTCAAAAATTCAAAAATTCAAAAATTCAAAAATTCAAAAATTCAAATATTCAAAAATTCAAAAATTCAAAAATTCAAAAATTCAAAAATTCAAAAATTCAAAAATTCAAAAATTCAAAAATTCAAAAATTCAAAAATTAAAAAATTCAAAAATTCAAAAATTCAAAAATTCAAAAATTCAAAAATTCAAAAATTCAAAAATTCAAAAATTCAAAAATTCAAAAATTCAAAAATTCAAAAATTCAAAAATTCAAAAATTCAAAAATTCAAAAATCCAAAAATCCAAAAATTCTAAAATTCTAAAATTCTAAAATTCTAAAATTCTAAAATTCTAAAATTCTAAAATTCTAAAATTCTAAGATTCTAAAATTCTAAAATTCTAAAATTCTAAAATTCTAAAATTCTAAAATTCTAAAATTCTAAAATTCTAAAATTCTAAAATTCTAAAATTCTAAAATTCTAAGATTCTAAAATTCTAAAATTCTAAAATTCTAAAATTCTAAAATTCTAAAATTCTAAAATTCTAAAATTCTAAAATTCTAAAATTCTAAAATTCTAAAATTCTAAAATTCTAAAATTCTAAAATTCTAAAATTCTAAAATTCTAAAATTCTAAAATTCTAAAATTCTAAAATTCTAAAATTCTAAAATTCTAAAATTCTAAAATTCTAAAATTCTAAAATTCTAAAATTCTAAAATTCTAAAATTCTAAAATTCTAAAATTCTAAAATTCTAAAATTCTAAAATTCTAAAATTCTAAAATTCTAAAATTCTAAAATTCTAAAATTCTAAAATTCTAAAATTCTAAAATTCTAAAATTCTAAAATTCTAAAATTCTAAAATTCTAAAATTCTAAAATTCAAAAATTCAAAAATTCAAAAATTCAAAAATTCAAAAATTCAAAAATTCAAAAATTCAAAAATTCAAAAATTCAAAAATTCAAAAATTCAAAAATTCAAAAATTCAAAAATTCAAAAATTCAAAAATTCAAAAATCCAAAAATCCAAAAATTCTAAAATTCTAAAATTCTAAAATTCTAAAATTCTAAAATTCTAAAATTCTAAAATTCTAAAATTCTAAGATTCTAAAATTCTAAAATTCTAAAATTCTAAAATTCTAAAATTCTAAAATTCTAAAATTCTAAAATTCTAAAATTCTAAAATTCTAAAATTCTAAAATTCTAAGATTCTAAAATTCTAAAATTCTAAAATTCTAAAATTCTAAAATTCTAAAATTCTAAAATTCTAAAATTCTAAAATTCTAAAATTCTAAAATTCTAAAATTCTAAAATTCTAAAATTCTAAAATTCTAAAATTCTAAAATTCTAAAATTCTAAAATTCTAAAATTCTAAAATTCTAAAATTCTAAAATTCTAAAATTCTAAAATTCTAAAATTCTAAAATTCTAAAATTCTAAAATTCTAAAATTCTAAAATTCTAAAATTCTAAAATTCTAAAATTCTAAAATTCTAAAATTCTAAAATTCTAAAATTCTAAAATTCTAAAATTCTAAAATTCTAAAATTCTAAAATTCTAAAATTCTAAAATTCTAAAATTCTAAAATTCTAAAATTCTAAAATTCTAAAATTCTAAAATTCTAAAATTCTAAAATTCTAAAATTCTAAAATTCTAAAATTCTAAAATTCTAAAATTCTAAAATTCTAAAATTCTAAAATTCTAAAATTCTAAAATTCTAAAATTCTAAAATTCTAAAATTCTAAAATTCTAAAATTCTAAAATTCTAAAATTCTAAAATTCTAAAATTCTAAAATTCTAAAATTCTAAAATTCTAAAATTCTAAAATTCTAAAATTCTAAAATTCTAAAATTCTAAAATTCTAAAATTCTAAAATTCTAAAATTCTAAAATTCTAAAATTCTAAAATTCTAAAATTCTAAAATTCTAAAATTCTAAAATTCTAAAATTCTAAAATTCTAAAATTCTAAAATTCTAAAATTCTAAAATTCTAAAATTCTAAAATTCTAAAATTCTAAAATTCTAAAATTCTAAAATTCTAAAATTCTAAAATTCTAAAATTCTAAAATTCTAAAATTCTAAAATTCTAAAATTCTAAAATTCTAAAATTCTAAAATTCTAAAATTCTAAAATTCTAAAATTCTAAAATTCTAAAATTCTAAAATTCTAAAATTCTAAAATTCTAAAATTCTAAAATTCTAAAATTCTAAAATTCTAAAATTCTAAAATTCTAAAATTCTAAAATTCTAAAATTCTAAAATTCTAAAATTCTAAAATTCTAAAATTCTAAAATTCTAAAATTCTAAAATTCTAAAATTCTAAAATTCTAAAATTCTAAAATTCTAAAATTCTAAAATTCTAAAATTCTAAAATTCTAAAATTCTAAAATTCTAAAATTCTAAAATTCTAAAATTCTAAAATTCTAAAATTCTAAAATTCTAAAATTCTAAAATTCTAAAATTCTAAAATTCTAAAATTCTAAAATTCTAAAATTCTAAAATTCTAAAATTCTAAAATTCTAAAATTCTAAAATTCTAAAATTCTAAAATTCTAAAATTCTAAAATTCTAAAATTCTAAAATTCTAAAATTCTAAAATTCTAAAATTCTAAAATTCTAAAATTCTAAAATTCTAAAATTCTAAAATTCTAAAATTCTAAAATTCTAAAATTCTAAAATTCTAAAATTCTAAAATTCTAAAATTCTAAAATTCTAAAATTCTAAAATTCTAAAATTCTAAAATTCTAAAATTCTAAAATTCTAAAATTCTAAAATTCTAAAATTCTAAAATTCTAAAATTCTAAAATTCTAAAATTCTAAAATTCTAAAATTCTAAAATTCTAAAATTCTAAAATTCTAAAATTCTAAAATTCTAAAATTCTAAAATTCTAAAATTCTAAAATTCTAAAATTCTAAAATTCTAAAATTCTAAAATTCTAAAATTCTAAAATTCTAAAATTCTAAAATTCTAAAATTCTAAAATTCTAAAATTCTAAAATTCTAAAATTCTAAAATTCTAAAATTCTAAAATTCTAAAATTCTAAAATTCTAAAATTCTAAAATTCTAAAATTCTAAAATTCTAAAATTCTAAAATTCTAAAATTCTAAAATTCTAAAATTCTAAAATTCTAAAATTCTAAAATTCTAAAATTCTAAAATTCTAAAATTCTAAAATTCTAAAATTCTAAAATTCTAAAATTCTAAAATTCTAAAATTCTAAAATTCTAAAATTCTAAAATTCTAAAATTCTAAAATTCTAAAATTCTAAAATTCTAAAATTCTAAAATTCTAAAATTCTAAAATTCTAAAATTCTAAAATTCTAAAATTCTAAAATTCTAAAATTCTAAAATTCTAAAATTCTAAAATTCTAAAATTCTAAAATTCTAAAATTCTAAAATTCTAAAATTCTAAAATTCTAAAATTCTAAAATTCTAAAATTCTAAAATTCTAAAATTCTAAAATTCTAAAATTCTAAAATTCTAAAATTCTAAAATTCTAAAATTCTAAAATTCTAAAATTCTAAAATTCTAAAATTCTAAAATTCTAAAATTCTAAAATTCTAAAATTCTAAAATTCTAAAATTCTAAAATTCTAAAATTCTAAAATTCTAAAATTCTAAAATTCTAAAATTCTAAAATTCTAAAATTCTAAAATTCTAAAATTCTAAAATTCTAAAATTCTAAAATTCTAAAATTCTAAAATTCTAAAATTCTAAAATTCTAAAATTCTAAAATTCTAAAATTCTAAAATTCTAAAATTCTAAAATTCTAAAATTCTAAAATTCTAAAATTCTAAAATTCTAAAATTCTAAAATTCTAAAATTCTAAAATTCTAAAATTCTAAAATTCTAAAATTCTAAAATTCTAAAATTCTAAAATTCTAAAATTCTAAAATTCTAAAATTCTAAAATTCTAAAATTCTAAAATTCTAAAATTCTAAAATTCTAAAATTCTAAAATTCTAAAATTCTAAAATTCTAAAATTCTAAAATTCTAAAATTCTAAAATTCTAAAATTCTAAAATTCTAAAATTCTAAAATTCTAAAATTCTAAAATTCTAAAATTCTAAAATTCTAAAATTCTAAAATTCTAAAATTCTAAAATTCTAAAATTCTAAAATTCTAAAATTCTAAAATTCTAAAATTCTAAAATTCTAAAATTCTAAAATTCTAAAATTCTAAAATTCTAAAATTCTAAAATTCTAAAATTCTAAAATTCTAAAATTCTAAAATTCTAAAATTCTAAAATTCTAAAATTCTAAAATTCTAAAATTCTAAAATTCTAAAATTCTAAAATTCTAAAATTCTAAAATTCTAAAATTCTAAAATTCTAAAATTCTAAAATTCTAAAATTCTAAAATTCTAAAATTCTAAAATTCTAAAATTCTAAAATTCTAAAATTCTAAAATTCTAAAATTCTAAAATTCTAAAATTCTAAAATTCTAAAATTCTAAAATTCTAAAATTCTAAAATTCTAAAATTCTAAAATTCTAAAATTCTAAAATTCTAAAATTCTAAAATTCTAAAATTCTAAAATTCTAAAATTCTAAAATTCTAAAATTCTAAAATTCTAAAATTCTAAAATTCTAAAATTCTAAAATTCTAAAATTCTAAAATTCTAAAATTCTAAAATTCTAAAATTCTAAAATTCTAAAATTCTAAAATTCTAAAATTCTAAAATTCTAAAATTCTAAAATTCTAAAATTCTAAAATTCTAAAATTCTAAAATTCTAAAATTCTAAAATTCTAAAATTCTAAAATTCTAAAATTCTAAAATTCTAAAATTCTAAAATTCTAAAATTCTAAAATTCTAAAATTCTAAAATTCTAAAATTCTAAAATTCTAAAATTCTAAAATTCTAAAATTCTAAAATTCTAAAATTCTAAAATTCTCAAATTCTAAAATTCTAAAATTCTAAAATTCTAAAATTCTAAAATTCTAAAATTCTAAAATTCTAAAATTCTAAAATTCTAAAATTCTAAAATTCTAAAATTCTAAAATTCTAAAATTCTAAAATTCTAAAATTCTAAAATTCTAAAATTCTAAAATTCTAAAATTCTAAAATTCTAAAATTCTAAAATTCTAAAATTCTAAAATTCTAAAATTCTAAAATTCTAAAATTCTAAAATTCTAAAATTCTAAAATTCTAAAATTCTAAAATTCTAAAATTCTAAAATTCTAAAATTCTAAAATTCTAAAATTCTAAAATTCTAAAATTCTAAAATTCTAAAATTCTAAAATTCTAAAATTCTAAAATTCTAAAATTCTAAAATTCTAAAATTCTAAAATTCTAAAATTCTAAAATTCTAAAATTCTAAAATTCTAAAATTCTAAAATTCTAAAATTCTAAAATTCTAAAATTCTAAAATTCTAAAATTCTAAAATTCTAAAATTCTAAAATTCTAAAATTCTAAAATTCTAAAATTCTAAAATTCTAAAATTCTAAAATTCTAAAATTCTAAAATTCTAAAATTCTAAAATTCTAAAATTCTAAAATTCTAAAATTCTAAAATTCTAAAATTCTAAAATTCTAAAATTCTAAAATTCTAAAATTCTAAAATTCTAAAATTCTAAAATTCTAAAATTCTAAAATTCTAAAATTCTAAAATTCTAAAATTCTAAAATTCTAAAATTCTAAAATTCTAAAATTCTAAAATTCTAAAATTCTAAAATTCTAAAATTCTAAAATTCTAAAATTCTAAAATTCTAAAATTCTAAAATTCTAAAATTCTAAAATTCTAAAATTCTAAAATTCTAAAATTCTAAAATTCTAAAATTCTAAAATTCTAAAATTCTAAAATTCTAAAATTCTAAAATTCTAAAATTCTAAAATTCTAAAATTCTAAAATTCTAAAATTCTAAAATTCTAAAATTCTAAAATTCTAAAATTCTAAAATTCTAAAATTCTAAAATTCTAAAATTCTAAAATTCTAAAATTCTAAAATTCTAAAATTCTAAAATTCTAAAATTCTAAAATTCTAAAATTCTAAAATTCTAAAATTCTAAAATTCTAAAATTCTAAAATTCTAAAATTCTAAAATTCTAAAATTCTAAAATTCTAAAATTCTAAAATTCTAAAATTCTAAAATTCTAAAATTCTAAAATTCTAAAATTCTAAAATTCTAAAATTCTAAAATTCTAAAATTCTAAAATTCTAAAATTCTAAAATTCTAAAATTCTAAAATTCTAAAATTCTAAAATTCTAAAATTCTAAAATTCTAAAATTCTAAAATTCTAAAATTCTAAAATTCTAAAATTCTAAAATTCTAAAATTCTAAAATTCTAAAATTCTAAAATTCTAAAATTCTAAAATTCTAAAATTCTAAAATTCTAAAATTCTAAAATTCTAAAATTCTAAAATTCTAAAATTCTAAAATTCTAAAATTCTAAAATTCTAAAATTCTAAAATTCTAAAATTCTAAAATTCTAAAATTCTAAAATTCTAAAATTCTAAAATTCTAAAATTCTAAAATTCTAAAATTCTAAAATTCTAAAATTCTAAAATTCTAAAATTCTAAAATTCTAAAATTCTAAAATTCTAAAATTCTAAAATTCTAAAATTCTAAAATTCTAAAATTCTAAAATTCTAAAATTCTAAAATTCTAAAATTCTAAAATTCTAAAATTCTAAAATTCTAAAATTCTAAAATTCTAAAATTCTAAAATTCTAAAATTCTAAAATTCTAAAATTCTAAAATTCTAAAATTCTAAAATTCTAAAATTCTAAAATTCTAAAATTCTAAAATTCTAAAATTCTAAAATTCTAAAATTCTAAAATTCTAAAATTCTAAAATTCTAAAATTCTAAAATTCTAAAATTCTAAAATTCTAAAATTCTAAAATTCTAAAATTCTAAAATTCTAAAATTCTAAAATTCTAAAATTCTAAAATTCTAAAATTCTAAAATTCTAAAATTCTAAAATTCTAAAATTCTAAAATTCTAAAATTCTAAAATTCTAAAATTCTAAAATTCTAAAATTCTAAAATTCTAAAATTCTAAAATTCTAAAATTCTAAAATTCTAAAATTCTAAAATTCTAAAATTCTAAAATTCTAAAATTCTAAAATTCTAAAATTCTAAAATTCTAAAATTCTAAAATTCTAAAATTCTAAAATTCTAAAATTCTAAAATTCTAAAATTCTAAAATTCTAAAATTCTAAAATTCTAAAATTCTAAAATTCTAAAATTCTAAAATTCTAAAATTCTAAAATTCTAAAATTCTAAAATTCTAAAATTCTAAAATTCTAAAATTCTAAAATTCTAAAATTCTAAAATTCTAAAATTCTAAAATTCTAAAATTCTAAAATTCTAAAATTCTAAAATTCTAAAATTCTAAAATTCTAAAATTCTAAAATTCTAAAATTCTAAAATTCTAAAATTCTAAAATTCTAAAATTCTAAAATTCTAAAATTCTAAAATTCTAAAATTCTAAAATTCTAAAATTCTAAAATTCTAAAATTCTAAAATTCTAAAATTCTAAAATTCTAAAATTCTAAAATTCTAAAATTCTAAAATTCTAAAATTCTAAAATTCTAAAAATTCTAAAATTCTAAAATTCTAAAATTCTAATCTAAAATTCTAAAATTCTAAAATTCTAAAATTCTAAAATTCTAAAATTCTAAAATTCTAAAATTCTAAAATTCTAAAATTCTAAAATTCTAAAATTCTAAAATTCTAAAATTCTAAAATTCTAAAATTCTAAAATTCTAAAATTCTAAAATTCTAAAATTCTAAAATTCTAAAATTCTAAAATTCTAAAATTCTAAAATTCTAAAATTCTAAAATTCTAAAATTCTAAAATTCTAAAATTCTAAAATTCTAAAATTCTAAAATTCTAAAATTCTAAAATTCTAAAATTCTAAAATTCTAAAATTCTAAAATTCTAAAATTCTAAAATTCTAAAATTCTAAAATTCTAAAATTCTAAAATTCTAAAATTCTAAAATTCTAAAATTCTAAAATTCTAAAATTCTAAAATTCTAAAATTCTAAAATTCTAAAATTCTAAAATTCTAAAATTCTAAAATTCTAAAATTCTAAAATTCTAAAATTCTAAAATTCTAAAATTCTAAAATTCTAAAATTCTAAAATTCTAAAATTCTAAAATTCTAAAATTCTAAAATTCTAAAATTCTAAAATTCTAAAATTCTAAAATTCTAAAATTCTAAAATTCTAAAATTCTAAAATTCTAAAATTCTAAAATTCTAAAATTCCAAAATTCTAAAATTCTAAAATTCTAAAATTCTAAAATTCTAAAATTCTAAAATTCTAAAATTCTAAAATTCTAAAATTCTAAAATTCTAAAATTCTAAAATTCTAAAATTCTAAAATTCTAAAATTCTAAAATTCTAAAATTCTAAAATTCTAAAATTCTAAAATTCTAAAATTCTAAAATTCTAAAATTCTAAAATTCTAAAATTCTAAAATTCTAAAATTCTAAAATTCTAAAATTCTAAAATTCTAAAATTCTAAAATTCTAAAATTCTAAAATTCTAAAATTCTAAAATTCTAAAATTCTAAAATTCTAAAATTCTAAAATTCTAAAATTCTAAAATTCTAAAATTCTAAAATTCTAAAATTCTAAAATTCTAAAATTCTAAAATTCTAAAATTCTAAAATTCTAAAATTCTAAAATTCTAAAATTCTAAAATTCTAAAATTCTAAAATTCTAAAATTCTAAAATTCTAAAATTCTAAAATTCTAAAATTCTAAAATTCTAAAATTCTAAAATTCTAAAATTCTAAAATTCTAAAATTCTAAAATTCTAAAATTCTAAAATTCTAAAATTCTAAAATTCTAAAATTCTAAAATTCTAAAATTCTAAAATTCTAAAATTCTAAAATTCTAAAATTCTAAAATTCTAAAATTCTAAAATTCTAAAATTCTAAAATTCTAAAATTCTAAAATTCTAAAATTCTAAAATTCTAAAATTCTAAAATTCTAAAATTCTAAAATTCTAAAATTCTAAAATTCTAAAATTCTAAAATTCTAAAATTCTAAAATTCTAAAATTCTAAAATTCTAAAATTCTAAAATTCTAAAATTCTAAAATTCTAAAATTCTAAAATTCTAAAATTCTAAAATTCTAAAATTCTAAAATTCTAAAATTCTAAAATTCTAAAATTCTAAAATTCTAAAATTCTAAAATTCTAAAATTCTAAAATTCTAAAATTCTAAAATTCTAAAATTCTAAAATTCTAAAATTCTAAAATTCTAAAATTCTAAAATTCTAAAATTCTAAAATTCTAAAATTCTAAAATTCTAAAATTCTAAAATTCTAAAATTCTAAAATTCTAAAATTCTAAAATTCTAAAATTCTAAAATTCTAAAATTCTAAAATTCTAAAATTCTAAAATTCTAAAATTCTAAAATTCTAAAATTCTAAAATTCTAAAATTCTAAAATTCTAAAATTCTAAAATTCTAAAATTCTAAAATTCTAAAATTCTAAAATTCTAAAATTCTAAAATTCTAAAATTCTAAAATTCTAAAATTCTAAAATTCTAAAATTCTCAAATTCTAAAATTCTAAAATTCTAAAATTCTAAAATTCTAAAATTCTAAAATTCCAAAATTCTAAAATTCTAAAATTCTAAAATTCTAAAATTCTAAAATTCTAAAATTCTAAAATTCTAAAATTCTAAAATTCTAAAATTCTAAAATTCTAAAATTCTAAAATTCTAAAATTCTAAAATTCTAAAATTCTAAAATTCTAAAATTCTAAAATTCTAAAATTCTAAAATTCTCAAATTCTAAAATTCTAAAATTCTAAAATTCTAAAATTCTAAAATTCCAAAATTCTAAAATTCTAAAATTCTAAAATTCTAAAATTCTAAATTCTAAAATTCTAAAATTCTAAAATTCTAAAATTCTAAAATTCTAAAATTCTAAATTCTAAAATTCTAAAATTCTAAAATTCTAAAATTCTAAAATTCTAAAATTCTAAAATTCTAAAATTCTAAAATTCTAAAATTCTAAAATTCTAAAATTCTAAAATTCTCAATTCTAAAATTCTAAAATTCTAAAATTCTAAAATTCTAAAATTCCAAAATTCTAAAATTCTAAAATTCTAAAATTCTAAAATTCTAAAATTCTAAAATTCTAAAATTCTAAAATTCTAAAATTCTAAAATCTAAATTCTAAAATTCTAAAATCTAAAATTCTAAAATTCTAAAATTCTAAAATTCTAAAATTCTAAAATTCTAAAATTCTAAAATTCTAAAATTCTAAAATTCTAAAATTCTAAAATTCTAAATTCTAAAATTCTAAAATCTAAAATCCTAAAATCTAAAATTCTAAAATTCTAAAATTCTAAAATTCTAAAATTCTAAAATTCTAAAATTCTAAAATTCTAAAATTCTAAAATTCTAAAATTCTAAAATTCTAAAATTCTAAAATTCTAAAATTCTAAAATTCTAAAATTCTAAAATTCTAAAATTCTAAAATTCTAAAATTCTAAAATTCTAAAATTCTAAAATTCTAAAATTCTAAAATTCTAAAATTCTAAAATTCTAAAATTCTAAAATTCTAAAATTCCTAAAATTCAAATTCTAAAATTCTAAAATTCTAAAATTCTAAATTCTAAAATTCTAAAATTCTAAAATTCTAAAATTCTAAAATTCTAAAATTCTAAAATTCTAAAATTCTAAAATTCTAAAAATCTAAAATTCTAAAATTCTAAAATTCTAAAATTCTAAAATTCTAAAATTCTAAAATTCTAAAATTCTAAAATTCTAAAATTCTAAAATTCTAAATTCTAAAATTCTAAAATTCTTTCTAAAATTCTAAAATTCTAAAATTCTAAAATTCTAAAATTCTAAAATTCTAAAATTCTAAAATTCTAAAATTCTAAAATTCTAAAATTCTAAAATTCTAAAATTCTAAAATTCTAAAATTCTAAAATTCTAAAATTCTAAAATTCTAAAATTCTAAAATTCTAAAATTCTAAAATTCTAAAATTCTAAAATTCTAAAATTCTAAAATTCTAAAATTCTAAAATTCTAAAATTCTAAAATTCTAAAATTCTAAAATTCTAAAATTCTAAAATTCTAAAATTCTAAAATTCTAAAATTCTAAAATTCTAAAATTCTAAAATTCTAAAATTCTAAAATTCTAAAATTCTAAAATTCTAAAATTCTAAAATTCTAAAATTCTAAAATTCTAAAATTCTAAAATTCTAAAATTCTAAAATTCTAAAATTCTAAAATTCTAAAATTCTAAAATTCTAAAATTCTAAAATTCTAAAATTCTAAAATTCTAAAATTCTAAAATTCTAAAATTCTAAAATTCTAAAATTCTAAAATTCTAAAATTCTAAAATTCTAAAATTCTAAAATTCTAAAATTCTAAAATTCTAAAATTCTAAAATTCTAAAATTCTAAAATTCTAAAATTCTAAAATTCTAAAATTCTAAAATTCTAAAATTCTAAAATTCTAAAATTCTAAAATTCTAAAATTCTAAAATTCTAAAATTCTAAAATTCTAAAATTCTAAAATTCTAAAATTCTAAAATTCTAAAATTCTAAAATTCTAAAATTCTAAAATTCTAAAATTCTAAAATTCTAAAATTCTAAAATTCTAAAATTCTAAAATTCTAAAATTCTAAAATTCTAAAATTCTAAAATTCTAAAATTCTAAAATTCTAAAATTCTAAAATTCTAAAATTCTAAAATTCTAAAATTCTAAAATTCTAAAATTCTAAAATTCTAAAATTCTAAAATTCTAAAATTCTAAAATTCTAAAATTCTAAAATTCTAAAATTCTAAAATTCTAAAATTCTAAAATTCTAAAATTCTAAAATTCTAAAATTCTAAAATTCTAAAATTCTAAAATTCTAAAATTCTAAAATTCTAAAATTCTAAAATTCTAAAATTCTAAAATTCTAAAATTCTAAAATTCTAAAATTCTAAAATTCTAAAATTCTAAAATTCTAAAATTCTAAAATTCTAAAATTCTAAAATTCTAAAATTCTAAAATTCTAAAATTCTAAAATTCTAAAATTCTAAAATTCTAAAATTCTAAAATTCTAAAATTCTAAAATTCTAAAATTCTAAAATTCTAAAATTCTAAAATTCTAAAATTCTAAAATTCTAAAATTCTAAAATTCTAAAATTCTAAAATTCTAAAATTCTAAAATTCTAAAATTCTAAAATTCTAAAATTCTAAAATTCTAAAATTCTAAAATTCTAAAATTCTAAAATTCTAAAATTCTAAAATTCTAAAATTCTAAAATTCTAAAATTCTAAAATTCTAAAATTCTAAAATTCTAAAATTCTAAAATTCTAAAATTCTAAAATTCTAAAATTCTAAAATTCTAAAATTCTAAAATTCTAAAATTCTAAAATTCTAAAATTCTAAAATTCTAAAATTCTAAAATTCTAAAATTCTAAAATTCTAAAATTCTAAAATTCTAAAATTCTAAAATTCTAAAATTCTAAAATTCTAAAATTCTAAAATTCTAAAATTCTAAAATTCTAAAATTCTAAAATTCTAAAATTCTAAAATTCTAAAATTCTAAAATTCTAAAATTCTAAAATTCTAAAATTCTAAAATTCTAAAATTCTAAAATTCTAAAATTCTAAAATTCTAAAATTCTAAAATTCTAAAATTCTAAAATTCTAAAATTCTAAAATTCTAAAATTCTAAAATTCTAAAATTCTAAAATTCTAAAATTCTAAAATTCTAAAATTCTAAAATTCTAAAATTCTAAAATTCTAAAATTCTAAAATTCTAAAATTCTAAAATTCTAAAATTCTAAAATTCTAAAATTCTAAAATTCTAAAATTCTAAAATTCTAAAATTCTAAAATTCTAAAATTCTAAAATTCTAAAATTCTAAAATTCTAAAATTCTAAAATTCTAAAATTCTAAAATTCTAAAATTCTAAAATTCTAAAATTCTAAAATTCTAAAATTCTAAAATTCTAAAATTCTAAAATTCTAAAATTCTAAAATTCTAAAATTCTAAAATTCTAAAATTCTAAAATTCTAAAATTCTAAAATTCTAAAATTCTAAAATTCTAAAATTCTAAAATTCTAAAATTCTAAAATTCTAAAATTCTAAAATTCTAAAATTCTAAAATTCTAAAATTCTAAAATTCTAAAATTCTAAAATTCTAAAATTCTAAAATTCTAAAATTCTAAAATTCTAAAATTCTAAAATTCTAAAATTCTAAAATTCTAAAATTCTAAAATTCTAAAATTCTAAAATTCTAAAATTCTAAAATTCTAAAATTCTAAAATTCTAAAATTCTAAAATTCTAAAATTCTAAAATTCTAAAATTCTAAAATTCTAAAATTCTAAAATTCTAAAATTCTAAAATTCTAAAATTCTAAAATTCTAAAATTCTAAAATTCTAAAATTCTAAAATTCTAAAATTCTAAAATTCTAAAATTCTAAAATTCTAAAATTCTAAAATTCTAAAATTCTAAAATTCTAAAATTCTAAAATTCTAAAATTCTAAAATTCTAAAATTCTAAAATTCTAAAATTCTAAAATTCTAAAATTCTAAAATTCTAAAATTCTAAAATTCTAAAATTCTAAAATTCTAAAATTCTAAAATTCTAAAATTCTAAAATTCTAAAATTCTAAAATTCTAAAATTCTAAAATTCTAAAATTCTAAAATTCTAAAATTCTAAAATTCTAAAATTCTAAAATTCTAAAATTCTAAAATTCTAAAATTCTAAAATTCTAAAATTCTAAAATTCTAAAATTCTAAAATTCTAAAATTCTAAAATTCTAAAATTCTAAAATTCTAAAATTCTAAAATTCTAAAATTCTAAAATTCTAAAATTCTAAAATTCTAAAATTCTAAAATTCTAAAATTCTAAAATTCTAAAATTCTAAAATTCTAAAATTCTAAAATTCTAAAATTCTAAAATTCTAAAATTCTAAAATTCTAAAATTCTAAAATTCTAAAATTCTAAAATTCTAAAATTCTAAAATTCTAAAATTCTAAAATTCTAAAATTCTAAAATTCTAAAATTCTAAAATTCTAAAATTCTAAAATTCTAAAATTCTAAAATTCTAAAATTCTAAAATTCTAAAATTCTAAAATTCTAAAATTCTAAAATTCTAAAATTCTAAAATTCTAAAATTCTAAAATTCTAAAATTCTAAAATTCTAAAATTCTAAAATTCTAAAATTCTAAAATTCTAAAATTCTAAAATTCTAAAATTCTAAAATTCTAAAATTCTAAAATTCTAAAATTCTAAAATTCTAAAATTCTAAAATTCTAAAATTCTAAAATTCTAAAATTCTAAAATTCTAAAATTCTAAAATTCTAAAATTCTAAAATTCTAAAATTCTAAAATTCTAAAATTCTAAAATTCTAAAATTCTAAAATTCTAAAATTCTAAAATTCTAAAATTCTAAAATTCTAAAATTCTAAAATTCTAAAATTCTAAAATTCTAAAATTCTAAAATTCTAAAATTCTAAAATTCTAAAATTCTAAAATTCTAAAATTCTAAAATTCTAAAATTCTAAAATTCTAAAATTCTAAAATTCTAAAATTCTAAAATTCTAAAATTCTAAAATTCTAAAATTCTAAAATTCTAAAATTCTAAAATTCTAAAATTCTAAAATTCTAAAATTCTAAAATTCTAAAATTCTAAAATTCTAAAATTCTAAAATTCTAAAATTCTAAAATTCTAAAATTCTAAAATTCTAAAATTCTAAAATTCTAAAATTCTAAAATTCTAAAATTCTAAAATTCTAAAATTCTAAAATTCTAAAATTCTAAAATTCTAAAATTCTAAAATTCTAAAATTCTAAAATTCTAAAATTCTAAAATTCTAAAATTCTAAAATTCTAAAATTCTAAAATTCTAAAATTCTAAAATTCTAAAATTCTAAAATTCTAAAATTCTAAAATTCTAAAATTCTAAAATTCTAAAATTCTAAAATTCTAAAATTCTAAAATTCTAAAATTCTAAAATTCTAAAATTCTAAAATTCTAAAATTCTAAAATTCTAAAATTCTAAAATTCTAAAATTCTAAAATTCTAAAATTCTAAAATTCTAAAATTCTAAAATTCTAAAATTCTAAAATTCTAAAATTCTAAAATTCTAAAATTCTAAAATTCTAAAATTCTAAAATTCTAAAATTCTAAAATTCTAAAATTCTAAAATTCTAAAATTCTAAAATTCTAAAATTCTAAAATTCTAAAATTCTAAAATTCTAAAATTCTAAAATTCTAAAATTCTAAAATTCTAAAATTCTAAAATTCTAAAATTCTAAAATTCTAAAATTCTAAAATTCTAAAATTCTAAAATTCTAAAATTCTAAAATTCTAAAATTCTAAAATTCTAAAATTCTAAAATTCTAAAATTCTAAAATTCTAAAATTCTAAAATTCTAAAATTCTAAAATTCTAAAATTCTAAAATTCTAAAATTCTAAAATTCTAAAATTCTAAAATTCTAAAATTCTAAAATTCTAAAATTCTAAAATTCTAAAATTCTAAAATTCTAAAATTCTAAAATTCTAAAATTCTAAAATTCTAAAATTCTAAAATTCTAAAATTCTAAAATTCTAAAATTCTAAAATTCTAAAATTCTAAAATTCTAAAATTCTAAAATTCTAAAATTCTAAAATTCTAAAATTCTAAAATTCTAAAATTCTAAAATTCTAAAATTCTAAAATTCTAAAATTCTAAAATTCTAAAATTCTAAAATTCTAAAATTCTAAAATTCTAAAATTCTAAAATTCTAAAATTCTAAAATTCTAAAATTCTAAAATTCTAAAATTCTAAAATTCTAAAATTCTAAAATTCTAAAATTCTAAAATTCTAAAATTCTAAAATTCTAAAATTCTAAAATTCTAAAATTCTAAAATTCTAAAATTCTAAAATTCTAAAATTCTAAAATTCTAAAATTCTAAAATTCTAAAATTCTAAAATTCTAAAATTCTAAAATTCTAAAATTCTAAAATTCTAAAATTCTAAAATTCTAAAATTCTAAAATTCTAAAATTCTAAAATTCTAAAATTCTAAAATTCTAAAATTCTAAAATTCTAAAATTCTAAAATTCTAAAATTCTAAAATTCTAAAATTCTAAAATTCTAAAATTCTAAAATTCTAAAATTCTAAAATTCTAAAATTCTAAAATTCTAAAATTCTAAAATTCTAAAATTCTAAAATTCTAAAATTCTAAAATTCTAAAATTCTAAAATTCTAAAATTCTAAAATTCTAAAATTCTAAAATTCTAAAATTCTAAAATTCTAAAATTCTAAAATTCTAAAATTCTAAAATTCTAAAATTCTAAAATTCTAAAATTCTAAAATTCTAAAATTCTAAAATTCTAAAATTCTAAAATTCTAAAATTCTAAAATTCTAAAATTCTAAAATTCTAAAATTCTAAAATTCTAAAATTCTAAAATTCTAAAATTCTAAAATTCTAAAATTCTAAAATTCTAAAATTCTAAAATTCTAAAATTCTAAAATTCTAAAATTCTAAAATTCTAAAATTCTAAAATTCTAAAATTCTAAAATTCTAAAATTCTAAAATTCTAAAATTCTAAAATTCTAAAATTCTAAAATTCTAAAATTCTAAAATTCTAAAATTCTAAAATTCTAAAATTCTAAAATTCTAAAATTCTAAAATTCTAAAATTCTAAAATTCTAAAATTCTAAAATTCTAAAATTCTAAAATTCTAAAATTCTAAAATTCTAAAATTCTAAAATTCTAAAATTCTAAAATTCTAAAATTCTAAAATTCTAAAATTCTAAAATTCTAAAATTCTAAAATTCTAAAATTCTAAAATTCTAAAATTCTAAAATTCTAAAATTCTAAAATTCTAAAATTCTAAAATTCTAAAATTCTAAAATTCTAAAATTCTAAAATTCTAAAATTCTAAAATTCTAAAATTCTAAAATTCTAAAATTCTAAAATTCTAAAATTCTAAAATTCTAAAATTCTAAAATTCTAAAATTCTAAAATTCTAAAATTCTAAAATTCTAAAATTCTAAAATTCTAAAATTCTAAAATTCTAAAATTCTAAAATTCTAAAATTCTAAAATTCTAAAATTCTAAAATTCTAAAATTCTAAAATTCTAAAATTCTAAAATTCTAAAATTCTAAAATTCTAAAATTCTAAAATTCTAAAATTCTAAAATTCTAAAATTCTAAAATTCTAAAATTCTAAAATTCTAAAATTCTAAAATTCTAAAATTCTAAAATTCTAAAATTCTAAAATTCTAAAATTCTAAAATTCTAAAATTCTAAAATTCTAAAATTCTAAAATTCTAAAATTCTAAAATTCTAAAATTCTAAAATTCTAAAATTCTAAAATTCTAAAATTCTAAAATTCTAAAATTCTAAAATTCTAAAATTCTAAAATTCTAAAATTCTAAAATTCTAAAATTCTAAAATTCTAAAATTCTAAAATTCTAAAATTCTAAAATTCTAAAATTCTAAAATTCTAAAATTCTAAAATTCTAAAATTCTAAAATTCTAAAATTCTAAAATTCTAAAATTCTAAAATTCTAAAATTCTAAAATTCTAAAATTCTAAAATTCTAAAATTCTAAAATTCTAAAATTCTAAAATTCTAAAATTCTAAAATTCTAAAATTCTAAAATTCTAAAATTCTAAAATTCTAAAATTCTAAAATTCTAAAATTCTAAAATTCTAAAATTCTAAAATTCTAAAATTCTAAAATTCTAAAATTCAAATTCTAAAATTCTAAAATTCTAAAATTCTAAAATTCTAAAATTCTAAAATTCTAAAATTCTAAAATTCTAAAATTCTAAAATTCTAAAATTCTAAAATTCTAAAATTCTAAAATTCTAAAATTCTAAAATTCTAAAATTCTAAAATTCTAAAATTCTAAAATTCTAAAATTCTAAAATTCTAAAATTCTAAAATTCTAAAATTCTAAAATTCTAAAATTCTAAAATTCTAAAATTCTAAAATTCTAAAATTCTAAATTCTAAAATTCTAAAATTCTAAAATTCTAAAATTCTAAAATTCTAAAATTCTAAAATTCTAAAATTCTAAAATTCTAAAATTCTAAAATTCTAAAATTCTAAAATTCTAAAATTCTAAAATTCTAAAATTCTAAAATTCTAAAATTCTAAAATTCTAAAATTCTAAAATTCTAAAATTCTAAAATTCTAAAATTCTAAAATTCTAAAATTCTAAAATTCTAAAATTCTAAAATTCTAAAATTCTAAAATTCTAAAATTCTAAAATTCTAAAATTCTAAAATTCTAAAATTCTAAAATTCTAAAATTCTAAAATTCTAAAATTCTAAAATTCTAAAATTCTAAAATTCTAAAATTCTAAAATTCTAAAATTCTAAAATTCTAAAATTCTAAAATTCTAAAATTCTAAAATTCTAAAATTCTAAAATTCTAAAATTCTAAAATTCTAAAATTCTAAAATTCTAAAATTCTAAAATTCTAAAATTCTAAAATTCTAAAATTCTAAAATTCTAAAATTCTAAAATTCTAAAATTCTAAAATTCTAAAATCTAAATTCTAAAATTCTAAAATTCTAAAATTCTAAAATTCTAAAATTCTAAATTCTAAAATTCTAAAATTCTAAATTCTAAAATTCTAAAATTCTAAAATTCTAAATTCTAAAATTCTAAATCTAAATTCTAAAATTCTAAAATTCTAAAATTCTAAAATTCTAAAATTCTAAAATTCTAAAATTCTAAAATTCTAAAATTCTAAAATTCTAAAATTCTAAAATTCTAAAATTCTAAAATTCTAAAATTCTAAAATTCTAAAATTCTAAAATTCTAAAATTCTAAAATTCTAAAATTCTAAAATCTAAAATTCTAAAATTCTAAAATCTAAATTCTAAAATTCTAAAATTCTAAATTCTAAAATTCTAAAATTCTAAAATTCTAAAATTCTAAAATTCTAAAATTCTAAAATTCTAAAATTCTAAAATTCTAAAATTCTAAAATTCTAAAATTCTAAATTCTAAATTCTAAAATTCTAAAATTCTAAATTCTAAAATTCTAAAATTCTAAAATTCTAAAATTCTAAATTCTAAAATTCTAAAATTCTAAAATTCTAAATTCTAAAATTCTAAAATTCTAAATTCTAAAATTCTAAAATTCTAAAATTCTAAAATTCTAAAATTCTAAAATTCTAAAATTCTAAAATTCTAAAATTCTAAAATTCTAAATTCTAAATTCTAAAATTCTAAAATTCTAAAATTCTAAAATTCTAAAATTCTAAAATTCTAAAATTCTAAAATTCTAAAATTCTAAAATTCTAAAATTCTAAAATTCTAAAATTCTAAATTCTAAAATTCTAAAATTCTAAAATTCTAAAATTCTAAAATTCTAAAATTCTAAAATTCTAAAATTCTAAAATTCTAAAATTCTAAAATTCTAAAATTCTAAAATTCTAAAATTCTAAAATTCTAAAATTCTAAATTCTAAATTCTAAAATTCTAAAATTCTAAAATTCTAAAATTCTAAAATTCTAAAATTCTAAAATTCTAAAATTCTAAAATTCTAAAATTCTAAAATTCTAAAATTCTAAAATTCTAAAATTCTAAAATTCTAAAATTCTAAAATTCTAAATTCTAAAATTCTAAAATTCTAAAATTCTAAAATTCTAAAATTCTAAAATTCTAAAATTCTAAAATTCTAAAATTCTAAAATTCTAAAATTCTAAAATTCTAAATTCTAAAATTCTAAATTCTAAAATTCTAAAATTCTAAAATTCAAAATTCTAAAATTCTAAAATTCTAAAATTCTAAAAATTCTAAAATTCTAAAATTCTAAAATTCTAAAATTCTAAAATTCTAAAATTCTAAAATTCTAAATTCTAATTCTAAAATTCTAAAATTCTAAAATTCTAAAATTCTAAAATTCTAAAATTCTAAAATTCTAAAATTCTAAAATTCTAAAATTCTAAAATTCTAAATTCTAAAATTCTAAAATTCTAAAATTCTAAAATTCTAAATTCTAAAAATTCTAATCAAATTCTAAAATTCTAAAATCTAAAATTCTAAATTCTAAAATTCTAAAATTCTAAATTCTAAAATTCTAAAATTCTAAATTCTAAAATTCTAAAATTCTAAATCAAAATTCTAAAATCTAAATTCTAAAATTCTAAAATTCTAAAATTCTAAAATTCTAAAATTCTAAATTCTAAAATTCTAAAATTCTAAAATTCTAAAATTCTAAAAATTCTAAAATTCTAAAATTCTAAAATTCTAAAATTCTAAATTCTAAAATTCTAAAATTCTAAAATTCTAAAATTCTAAAATTCTAAAATTCTAAAATTCTAAAATTCTAAAATTCTAAAATTCTAAAATTCTAAAATTCTAAAATTCTAAAATTCTAAAATTCTAAAATTCTAATTCTAAATTCTAAAATTCTAAAATTCTAAAATTCTAAAATTCTAAAATTCTAAAATTCTAAAATTCTAAAATTCTAAAATTCTAAAATTCTAAAATTCTAAAATTCTAAAATTCTAAATTCTAAAATTCTAAAATTCTAAAATCTAAAATTCTAAAATTCTAAATTCTAAAATTCTAAAATTCTAAAATTCTAAAATTCTAAAATCTAAAATTCTAAAATTCTAAAATTCTAAATTCTAAAATTCTAAAATTCTAAAATCTAAAATTCTAAAATTCTAAAATTCTAAAATTCTAAAATTCTAAAATCTAAAATTCTAAAATTCTAAAATTCTAAAATTCTAAAATTCTAAAATTCTAAAATTCTAAAATTCTAAAATTCTAAAATTCTAAAATTCTAAAATTCTAAAATTCTAAAATTCTAAAATTCTAAAATTCTAAAATTCTAAAATTCTAAATTCTAAAATTCTAAAATTCTAAAATTCTAAAATTCTAAAATTCTAAAATTCTAAAATTCTAAAATTCTAAAATTCTAAAATTCTAAAATTCTAAAATTCTAAAATTCTAAAATTCTAAAATCTAAATTCTAAATTCTAAAATTCTAAAATTCTAAAATTCTAAAATTCTAAAATTCTAAAATTCTAAAATTCTAAAATTCTAAAATTCTAAAATTCTAAATTCTAAATTCTAAAATTCTAAATTCTAAAATTCTAAAATTCTAAAATTCTAAAATTCTAAATTCTAAAATTCTAAAATTCTAAAATTCTAAAATTCTAAAATTCTAAAATTCTAAAATTCTAAAATTCTAAATTCTAAAATTCTAAATCTAAATTCTAAAATTCTTAAAATTCTAAAATTCTAAAATTCTAAAATTCTAAAATTCTAAAATTCTAAATTCTAAAATTCTAAAATTCTAAAATTCTAAAATTCTAAAATTCTAAATTCTAAAATTCTAAAATTCTAAAATTCTAAAATTCTAATCTAAAATTCTAAAATTCTAAAATTCTAAAATTCTAAAATTCTAAAATTCTAAAATTCTAAAATTCTAAAATTCTAAAATTCTAAAATTCTAAAATTCTAAAATTCTAAAATTCTAAAATTCTAAAATTCTAAAATTCTAAATCTAATCTAAAATTCTAAAATTCTAAATCTAAAATTCTAAAATTCTAAAATTCTAAAATTCTAAAATTCTAAAATTCTAAAATTCTAAAATTCTAAAATTCTAAATTCTAAATTCTAAAATTCTAAAATTCTAAAATTCTAAAATTCTAAAATTCTAAAATTCTAAAATTCTAAAATTCTAAAATTCTAAAATTCTAAAATTCTAAAATTCTAAAATTCTAAACAAATTCTAAAATTCTAAATTCTAAAATTCTAAAATTCTAAAATTCTAAAATTCTAAAATTCTAAAATTCTAAAATTCTAAATTCTAAAATTCTAAAATTCTAAAATTCTAAATTCTAAATTCTAAAATTCTAAAATTCTAAAATTCTAAAATTCTAAAATTCTAAAATTCTAAAATTCTAAAATTCTAAAATTCTAAAATTCTAAAATTCTAAAATTCTAAATTCTAAAATTCTAAATTCTAAATTCTAAAATTCTAAATTCTAAAATTCTAAAATTCTAAATCAAAATTCTAAAATTCTAAAATTCTAAAATTCTAAAATTCTAAAATTCTAAAATTCTAAAAATTCTAAATTCTAAAATTCTAAAATCAAATTCTAAAATTCTAAAATTCTAAAATTCTAAATTCTAAAATTCTAAAATTCTAAAATTCTAAAATTCTAAATTAATTCTAAAATTCTAAAATTCTAAATCTAAATTCTAAAATTCTAAAATTCTAATCTAATTCTAAAATTCTAAAATTCTAAAATTCTAAAATCTAAAATTCTAAAATTCTAAAATTCTAAAATTCTAAAATCTAAAATTCTAAAATTCTAAAATTCTAAATTCTAAAATTCTAAAATTCTAAAATTCTAAAATTCTAAAATTCTAAAATTCTAAATTCTAAAATTCTAAAATTCTAAATTCTAAAATTCTAAAATTCTAAAATTCTAAAATTCTAAAATTCTAAAATTCTAAAATTCTAAATTCTAAAATTCTAAAATTCTAAAATTCTAAAATTCTAAAATTCTAAAATTCTAAAATTCTAAATTCTAAAATTCTAAAATTCTAAAATTCTAAATTCTAAAATTCTAAAATTCTAAAATTCTAAAATTCTAAAATTCTAAAATTCTAAAATTCTAAAATCTTAAATTCTAAAATTCTAAAATTCTAAAATTCTAAATTCTAATCAAAATTCTAAAATTCTAAAATTCTAAAATTCTAAAATTCTAAAATTCTAAAATTCTAAATCTAAATTCTAAAATTCAAAATTCTAAAATTCTAAAATTCTAAAATTCTAAATTCTAAAATTCTAAAATTCTAAAATTCTAAAATTCTAAAATTCTAAAATTCTAAAATTCTAAATTCTAAAATTCTAAAATTCTAAAATTCTAAAATTCTAAAATTCTAAAATTCTAAAATTCTAAAATTCTAAAATTCTAAAATTCTAAAATTCTAAAATTCTAAAATTCTAAAATTCTAAAATTCTAAATTCTAAAATTCTAAAATTCTAAATTCTAAAATTCTAAAATTCTAAAATTCTAAAATTCTAAATTCTAAAATTCTAAAATTCTAAAATTCTAAAATTCTAAAATTCTAAAATTCTAAAATTCTAAAATTCTAAAATTCTAAAATTCTAAAATTCTAAAATTCTAAAATTCTAAAATTCTAAAATTCTAAAATTCTAAAATTCTAAAATTCTAAAATTCTAAAATTCTAAAATTCTAAAATTCTAAAATTCTAAAATTCTAAAATTCTAAAATTCTAAAATTCTAAAATTCTAAAATTCTAAAATTCTAAAATTCTAAAATTCTAAAATTCTAAAATTCTAAAATTCTAAAATTCTAAAATTCTAAAATTCTAAAATTCTAAAATTCTAAATTCTAAATTAATCTAAAATTCTAAAATTCTAAAATTCTAAAATTCTAAAATTCTAAAATTCTAAAATTCTAAAATTCTAAAATTCTAAAATTCTAAAATTCTAAAATTCTAAAATTCTAAAATTCTAAAATTCTAAAATTCTAAAATTCTAAAATTCTAAAATTCTAAAATTCTAAAATTCTAAAATTCTAAAATTCTAAAATTCTAAAATTCTAAAATTCTAAAATTCTAAAATTCTAAAATTCTAAAATTCTAAAATTCTAAAATTCTAAAATTCTAAAATTCTAAAATTCTAAAATTCTAAAATTCTAAAATTCTAAAATTCTAAAATTCTAAAATTCTAAAATTCTAAAATTCTAAAATTCTAAAATTCAAAAATTCAAAAATTCAAAAATTCAAAAATTCAAAAATTCAAAAATTCAAAAATTCAAAAATTCAAAAATCCAAAAATCCAAAAATTCTAAAATTCTAAAATTCTAAAATTCTAAAATTCTAAAATTCTAAAATTCTAAAATTCTAAGATTCTAAAATTCTAAGATTCTAAGATTCTAAAATTCTAAGATTCTAAAATTCTAAAATTCTAAAATTCTAAAATTCTAAAATTCTAAAATTCTAAAATTCTAAAATTCTAAAATTCTAAAATTCTAAAATTCTAAAATTCTAAAATTCTAAAATTCTAAAATTCTAAAATTCTAAGATTCTAAAATTCTAAAATTCTAAAATTCTAAAATTCTAAAATTCTAAAATTCTAAAATTCTAAAATTCTAAAATTCTAAAATTCTAAAATTCTAAAATTCTAAAATTCTAAAATTCTAAAATTCTAAAATTCTAAAATTCTAAAATTCTAAAATTCTAAAATTCTAAAATTCTAAAATTCTAAAATTCTAAAATTCTAAAATTCTAAAATTCTAAAATTCTAAAATTCTAAAATTCTAAAATTCTAAAATTCTAAAATTCTAAAATTCTAAAATTCTAAAATTCTAAAATTCTAAAATTCTAAAATTCTAAAATTCTAAAATTCTAAAATTCTAAAATTCTAAAATTCTAAAATTCTAAAATTCTAAAATTCTAAATTCTAAAATTCTAAAATTCTAAAATTCTAAAATTCTAAAATTCTAAAATTCTAAAATTCTAAAATTCTAAAATTCTAAAATTCTAAAATTCTAAAATTCTAAAATTCTAAAATTCTAAAATTCTAAAATTCTAAAATTCTAAAATTCTAAAATTCTAAAATTCTAAAATTCTAAAATTCTAAAATTCTAAAATTCTAAAATTCTAAAATTCTAAAATTCTAAAATTCTAAAATTCTAAAATTCTAAATTCTAAAATTCTAAAATTCTAAAATTCTAAAATTCTAAAATTCTAAAATTCTAAAATTCTAAAATTCTAAAATTCTAAAATTCTAAAATTCTAAAATTCTAAAATTCTAAAATTCTAAAATTCTAAAATTCTAAAATTCTAAAATTCTAAAATTCTAAAATTCTAAAATTCTAAAATTCTAAAATTCTAAAATTCTAAAATTCTAAAATTCTAAAATTCTAAAATTCTAAAATTCTAAAATTCTAAAATTCTAAAATTCTAAAATTCTAAAATTCTAAAATTCTAAAATTCTAAAATTCTAAAATTCTAAAATTCTAAAATTCTAAAATTCTAAAATTCTAAAATTCTAAAATTCTAAAATTCTAAAATTCTAAAATTCTAAAATTCTAAAATTCTAAAATTCTAAAATTCTAAAATTCTAAAATCTAAAATTCTAAAATTCTAAAATTCTAAAATTCTAAAATTCTAAAATTCTAAAATTCTAAAATTCTAAAATTCTAAAATTCTAAAATTCTAAAATTCTAAAATTCTAAAATTCTAAAATTCTAAAATTCTAAAATTCTAAAATTCTAAAATTCTAAAATTCTAAAATTCTAAAATTCTAAAATTCTAAAATTCTAAAATTCTAAAATTCTAAAATTCTAAAATTCTAAAATTCTAAAATTCTAAAATTCTAAAATTCTAAAATTCTAAAATTCTAAAATTCTAAAATTCTAAAATTCTAAAATTCTAAAATTCAAAAATTCTAAAATTCTAAAATTCTAAAATTCTAAAATTCTAAAATTCTAAAATTCTAAAATTCTAAAATTCTAAAATTCTAAAATTCTAAAATTCTAAAATTCTAAAATTCTAAAATTCTAAAATTCTAAAATTCTAAAATTCTAAAATTCTAAAATTCTAAAATTCTAAAATTCTAAAATTCTAAAATTCTAAAATTCTAAAATTCTAAAATTCTAAAATTCTAAAATTCTAAAATTCTAAAATTCTAAAATTCTAAAATTCTAAAATTCTAAAATTCTAAAATTCTAAAATTCTAAAATTCTAAAATTCTAAAATTCTAAAATTCTAAAATTCTAAAATTCTAAAATTCTAAAATTCTAAAATTCTAAAATTCTAAAATTCTAAAATTCTAAAATTCTAAAATTCTAAATTCTAAAATTCAAAAATTCAAAAATTCAAAAATTCAAAAATTCAAAAATTCAAAAATTCAAAAATTCAAAAATTCAAAAATTCAAAAATTCAAAAATTCAAAAATTCAAAAATTCAAAAATTCAAAAATTCAAAAATCCAAAAATCCAAAAATTCTAAAATTCTAAAATTCTAAAATTCTAAAATTCTAAAATTCTAAAATTCTAAAATTCTAAAATTCTAAAATTCTAAAATTCTAAAATTCTAAAATTCTAAAATTCTAAAATTCTAAAATTCTAAAATTCTAAAATTCTAAAATTCTAAAATTCTAAAATTCTAAAATTCTAAAATTCTAAAATTCTAAAATTCTAAAATTCTAAAATTCTAAAATTCTAAAATTCTAAAATTCTAAAATTCTAAAATTCTAAAATTCTAAAATTCTAAAATTCTAAAATTCTAAAATTCTAAAATTCTAAAATTCTAAAATTCTAAAATTCTAAAATTCTAAAATTCTAAAATTCTAAAATTCTAAAATTCTAAAATTCTAAAATTCTAAAATTCTAAAATTCTAAAATTCTAAAATTCTAAAATTCTAAAATTCTAAAATTCTAAAATTCTAAAATTCTAAAATTCTAAAATTCTAAAATTCTAAAATTCTAAAATTCTAAAATTCTAAAATTCTAAAATTCTAAAATTCTAAAATTCTAAAATTCTAAAATTCTAAAATTCTAAAATTCTAAAATTCTAAAATTCTAAAATTCTAAAATTCTAAAATTCTAAAATTCTAAAATTCTAAAATTCTAAAATTCTAAAATTCTAAAATTCTAAAATTCTAAAATTCTAAAATTCTAAAATTCTAAAATTCTAAAATTCTAAAATTCTAAAATTCTAAAATTCTAAAATTCTAAAATTCTAAAATTCTAAAATTCTAAAATTCTAAAATTCTAAAATTCTAAAATTCTAAAATTCTAAAATTCTAAAACTAAAATTCTAAAATTCTAAAATTCTAAAATTCTAAAATTCTAAAATTCTAAAATTCTAAAATTCAAAAATTCTAAAATTCTAAAATTCTAAAATTCTAAAATTCTAAAATTCTAAAATTCTAAAATTCTAAAATTCTAAAATTCTAAAATTCTAAAATTCTAAAATTCGAAAATTCGAAAATTCTAAAATTCGAAAATTCTAAAATTCGAAAATTCGAAAATTCGAAAATTCTAAAATTCTAAAATTCTAAAATTCTAAAATTCTAAAATTCTAAAATTCTAAAATTCTAAAATTCTAAAATTCTAAAATTCTAAAATTCTAAAATTCTAAAATTCTAAAATTCTAAAATTCTAAAATTCTAAAATTCTAAAATTCTAAAATTCTAAAATTCTAAAATTCTAAAATTCTAAAATTCTAAAATTCTAAAATTCTAAAATTCTAAAATTCTAAAATTCTAAAATTCTAAAATTCTAAAATTCTAAAATTCTAAAATTCTAAAATTCTAAAATTCTAAAATTCTAAAATTCTAAAATTCTAAAATTCTAAAATTCTAAAATTCTAAAATTCTAAAATTCTAAAATTCTAAAATTCTAAAATTCTAAAATTCTAAAATTCTAAAATTCTAAAATTCTAAAATTCTAAAATTCTAAAATTCTAAAATTCTAAAATTCTAAAATTCTAAAATTCTAAAATTCTAAAATTCTAAAATTCTAAAATTCTAAAATTCTAAAATTCTAAAATTCTAAAATTCTAAAATTCTAAAATTCTAAAATTCTAAAATTCTAAAATTCTAAAATTCTAAAATTCTAAAATTCTAAAATTCTGAAATTCTAAAATTCTAAAATTCTAAAATTCTAAAATTCTAAAATTCTAAAATTCTAAAATTCTAAAATTCTAAAATTCTAAAATTCTAAAATTCTAAAATTCTAAAATTCTAAAATTCTAAAATTCTAAAATTCTAAAATTCTAAAATTCTAAAATTCTAAAATTCTAAAATTCTAAAATTCTAAAATTCTAAAATTCTAAAATTCTAAAATTCTAAAATTCTAAGATTCTAAAATTCTAAGATTCTAAAATTCTAAAATTCTAAAATTCTAAAATTCTAAAATTCTAAAATTCTAAAATTCTAAAATTCTAAAATTCTAAAATTCTAAAATTCTAAAATTCTAAAATTCTAAAATTCTAAAATTCTAAAATTCTAAAATTCTAAAATTCTAAGATTCTAAAATTCTAAAATTCTAAAATTCTAAAATTCTAAAATTCTAAAATTCCAAAATTCCAAAATTCCAAAATTCTAAAATTCTAAAATTCTAAAATTCTAAAATTCTAAAATTCTAAAATTCTAAAATTCTAAAATTCTAAAATTCTAAAATTCTAAAATTCTAAAATTCTAAAATTCTAAAATTCTAAAATTCTAAAATTCTAAAATTCTAAAATTCTAAAATTCTAAAATTCTAAAATTCTAAAATTCTAAAATTCTAAAATTCTAAAATTCTAAAATTCTAAAATTCTAAAATTCTAAAATTCTAAAATTCTAAAATTCTAAAATTCTAAAATTCTAAAATTCTAAAATTCTAAAATTCTAAAATTCTAAAATTCTAAAATTCTAAAATTCTAAAATTCTAAAATTCTAAAATTCTAAAATTCTAAAATTCTAAAATTCTAAAATTCTAAAATTCTAAAATTCTAAAATTCTAAAATTCTAAAATTCTAAAATTCTAAAATTCTAAAATTCTAAAATTCTAAAATTCTAAAATTCTAAAATTCTAAAATTCTAAAATTCTAAAATTCTAAAATTCTAAAATTCTAAAATTCTAAAATTCTAAAATTCTAAAATTCTAAAATTCTAAAATTCTAAAATTCTAAAATTCTAAAATTCTAAAATTCTAAAATTCTAAAATTCTAAAATTCTAAAATTCTAAAATTCTAAAATTCTAAAATTCTAAAATTCTAAAATTCTAAAATTCTAAAATTCTAAAATTCTAAAATTCTAAAATTCTAAAATTCTAAAATTCTAAAATTCTAAAATTCTAAAATTCTAAAATTCTAAAATTCTAAAATTCTAAAATTCTAAAATTCTAAAATTCTAAAATTCTAAAATTCTAAAATTCTAAAATTCTAAAATTCTAAAATTCTAAAATTCTAAAATTCTAAAATTCTAAAATTCTAAAATTCTAAAATTCTAAAATTCTAAAATTCTAAAATTCTAAAATTCTAAAATTCTAAAATTCTAAAATTCTAAAATTCTAAAATTCTAAAATTCTAAAATTCTAAAATTCTAAAATTCTAAAATTCTAAAATTCTAAAATTCTAAAATCCTAAAATTCTAAAATTCTAAAATTCTAAAATTCTAAAATTCTAAAATTCTAAAATTCTAAAATTCTAAAATTCTAAAATTCTAAAATCCTAAAATTCTAAAATTCTAAAATTCTAAAATTCTAAAATTCTAAAATTCTAAAATTCTAAAATTCTAAAATTCTAAAATTCTAAAATTCTAAAATTCTTAAGTTCTAAAATTCAAAAATTCAAAAATTCAAAAATTCAAAAATCCAAAAATTCGAAAATTCTAAAATTCTAAAATTCTAAAATTCTAAAATTCTAAAATTCTAAAATTCTAAAATTCTAAAATTCTAAAATTCTAAAATTCTAAAATTCTAAAATTCTAAAATTCTAAAATTCTAAAATTCTAAAATTCTAAAATTCTAAAATTCTAAAATTCTAAAATTCTAAAATTCTAAAATTCTAAAATTCTAAAATTCTAAAATTCTAAAATTCTAAAATTCTAAAATTCTAAAATTCTAAAATTCTAAAATTCTAAAATTCTAAAATTCTAAAATTCTAAAATTCTAAAATTCTAAAATTCTAAAATTCTAAAATTCTAAAATTCTAAAATTCTAAAATTCTAAAATTCTAAAATTCCAAAATTCTAAAATTCTAAAATTCTAAAATTCTAAAATTCTAAAATTCTAAAATTCTAAAATTCTAAAATTCTAAAATTCTAAAATTCTAAAATTCTAAAATTCTAAAATTCTAAAATTCTAAAATTCTAAAATTCTAAAATTCTAAAATTCTAAAATTCTAAAATTCTAAAATTCTAAAATTCTAAAATTCTAAAATTCTAAAATTCTAAAATTCTAAAATTCTAAAATTCTAAAATCCTAAAATTCTAAAATTCTAAAATTCTAAAATTCTAAAATTCTAAAATTCTAAAATTCTTAAGTTCTAAAATTCAAAAATTCAAAAATTCAAAAATTCAAAAATTCAAAAATTCAAAAATCCAAAAATTCGAAAATTCTAAAATTCTAAAATTCTAAAATTCTAAAATTCTAAAATTCTAAAATTCTAAAATTCTAAAATTCTAAAATTCTAAAATTCTAAAATTCTAAAATTCTAAAATTCTAAAATTCTAAAATTCTAAAATTCTAAAATTCTAAAATTCTAAAATTCTAAAATTCTAAAATTCTAAAATTCTAAAATTCTAAAATTCTAAAATTCTAAAATTCTAAAATTATAAAATTCTAAAATTCTAAAATTCTAAAATTCTAAAATTCTAAAATTCTAAAATTCTAAAATTCTAAAATTCTAAAATTCTAAAATTCTAAAATTCTAAAATTCTAAAATTCTAAAATTCTAAAATTCTAAAATTCTAAAATTCTAAAATTCTAAAATTATAAAATTCTAAAATTATAAAATTCTAAAATTCTAAAATTCTAAAATTCTAAAATTCTAAAATTCTAAAATTCTAAAATTCTAAAATTCTAAAATTCTAAAATTCTAAAATTCTAAAATTCTAAAATTCTAAAATTCTAAAATTCTAAAATTCTAAAATTCTAAAATTCTAAAATTCTAAAATTCTAAAATTCTAAAATTCTAAAATTCTAAAATTCTAAAATTCTAAAATTCTAAAATTCTAAAATTCTAAAATTCTAAAATTCTAAAATTCTAAAATTCTAAAATTCTAAAATTCTAAAATTCTAAAATTCTAAAATTCTAAAATTCTAAAATTCTAAAATTCTAAAATTCTAAAATTCTAAAATTCTAAAATTCTAAAATTCTAAAATTCTAAAATTCTAAAATTCTAAAATTCTAAAATTCTAAAATTCTAAAATTCTAAAATTCTAAAATTCTAAAATTCTAAAATTCTAAAATTCTAAAATTCTAAAATTCTAAAATTCTAAAATTCTAAAATTCTAAAATTCTAAAATTCTAAAATTCTAAAATTCTAAAATTCTAAAATTCTAAAATTCTAAAATTCTAAAATTCTAAAATTCTAAAATTCTAAAATTCTAAAATTCTAAAATTCTAAAATTCTAAAATTCTAAAATTCTAAAATTCTAAAATTCTAAAATTCTAAAATTCTAAAATTCTAAAATTCTAAAATTCTAAAATTCTAAAATTCTAAAATTCTAAAATTCTAAAATCCTAAAATTCTAAAATTCTAAAATTCTAAAATTCTAAAATTCTAAAATTCTAAAATTCTAAAATTCTAAAATTCTAAAATTCTAAAATTCTAAAATTCTAAAATTCTAAAATTCTAAAATTCTTAAGTTCTAAAATTCAAAAATTCAAAAATTCAAAAATTCAAAAATTCAAAAATTCAAAAATCCAAAAATTCTAAAATTCTAAAATTCTAAAATTCTAAAATTCTAAAATTCTAAAATTCTAAAATTCTAAAATTCTAAAATTCTAAAATTCTAAAATTCTAAAATTCTAAAATTCTAAAATTCTAAAATTCTAAAATTCTAAAATTCTAAAATTCTAAAATTCTAAAATTCTAAAATTCTAAAATTCTAAAATTCTAAAATTCTAAAATTCTAAAATTCTAAAATTCTAAAATTCTAAAATTCTAAAATTCTAAAATTCTAAAATTCTAAAATTCTAAAATTCTAAAATTCTAAAATTCCAAAATTCTAAAATTCTAAAATTCTAAAATTCTAAAATTCTAAAATTCTAAAATTCTAAAATTCTAAAATTCTAAAATTCTAAAATTCTAAAATTCTAAAATTCTAAAATTCTAAAATTCTAAAATTCTAAAATTCTAAAATTCTAAAATTCTAAAATTCTAAAATTCTAAAATTCTAAAATTCTAAAATTCTAAAATTCTAAAATTCTAAAATCCTAAAATTCTAAAATTCTAAAATTCTAAAATTCTAAAATTCTAAAATTCTAAAATTCTAAAATTCTAAAATTCTTAAGTTCTAAAATTCAAAAATTCAAAAATTCAAAAATTCAAAAATTCAAAAATCCAAAAATTCGAAAATTCTAAAATTCTAAAATTCTAAAATTCTAAAATTCTAAAATTCTAAAATTCTAAAATTCTAAAATTCTAAAATTCTAAAATTCTAAAATTCTAAAATTCTAAAATTCTAAAATTCTAAAATTCTAAAATTCTAAAATTCTAAAATTCTAAAATTCTAAAATTCTAAAATTCTAAAATTCTAAAATTCTAAAATTCTAAAATTCTAAAATTCTAAAATTCTAAAATTCTAAATTCTAAAATTCTAAAATTCTAAATTCTAAAATTCTAAAATTCTAAAATTCTAAAATTCTAAAATTCTAAAATTCTAAAATTCTAAAATTCTAAAATTCTAAAATTCTAAAATTCTAAAATTCTAAAATTCCAAAATTCTAAAATTCTAAAATTCTAAAATTCTAAAATTCTAAAATTCTAAAATTCTAAAATTCTAAAATTCTAAAATTCTAAAATTCTAAAATTCTAAAATTCTAAAATTCTAAAATTCTAAAATTCTAAAATTCTAAAATTCTAAAATTCTAAAATTCTAAAATTCTAAAATTCTAAAATTCTAAAATTCTAAAATTCTAAAATTCTAAAATTCTAAAATTCTAAAATTCTAAAATTCTAAAATTCTAAAATTCTAAAATTCTAAAATTCTAAAATTCTAAAATTCTAAAATTCTAAAATTCTAAAATTCTAAAATTCTAAAATTCTAAAATTCTAAAATTCTAAAATTCTAAAATTCTAAAATTCTAAAATTCTAAAATTCTAAAATTCTAAAATTCTAAAATTCTAAAATTCTAAAATTCTAAAATTCTAAAATTCTAAAATTCTAAAATTCTAAAATTCTAAAATTCTAAAATTCTAAAATTCTAAAATTCTAAAATTCTAAAATTCTAAAATTCTAAAATTCTAAAATTCTAAAATTCTAAAATTCTAAAATTCTAAAATTCTAAAATTCTAAAATTCTAAAATTCTAAAATTCTAAAATTCTAAAATTCTAAAATTCTAAAATTCTAAAATTCTAAAATTCTAAAATTCTAAAATTCTAAATTCTAAAATTCTAAAATTCTAAAATTCTAAAATTCTAAAATTCTAAAATTCTAAAATTCTAAAATTCTAAAATTCTAAATTCTAAAATTCTAAAATTCTAAAATTCTAAAATTCTAAAATTCTAAATTTCTAAAATCCTAAAATTCTAAAATTCTAAAATTCTAAAATTCTAAAATTCTAAAATTCTAAAATTCTAAAATTCTAAAATTCTAAAATTCTAAAATTCTAAAATTCTAAAATTCTAAAATTCTAAAATTCTAAAATTCTAAAATTCTAAAATTCTAAAATTCTGAATAGGTCTTATTTAATTCTAACATATAGGCCTAGCATATAGGCCTTAATATTCTTACATGTTCACATTATTTCAACCATGCAAGTGTTATTTTTACCGTTTCGTTTTGCAATCGGACCTTATCATACATGAGGTTTTTTAAAAAAATATCGTCGGGTTCGTGTTTATTCAAAAAAAATATTCTTGGTTATAAATATTTTGTCATTTTCAAAGTAATCCCCGTCAGACATTATACACTTTTTCCGGTTTTTTTCCAACCATCGAAGCCCTTCAAACACTTACTTACTCAACACGTTCGAGGGCGTATTTTTCTCGTCAACCGTATTGTGAATAATTTGGGTAACACGAAAAGTTCGCCAGATCTGGAGAACACGATAGTTGTGGCATCGTTTTTGTGTTCGTTTTGGGAAAAAATTGGCACAAAATCAACGGTGTGTGTAATACGGCTCCGAAATCGGAGATAATGTAGCAAAACTTTCATAGCCGACCGAAATTTACATTATTTTTTTCTTTTTAACTCATGTGACAGCTTTCATTTAGATGAAGCTTCAGTTTCCATAAGCCCACGATTCGTCAACGGTTATGACTGTTGACTCTGGAGTAAATTTTGGTCGTCGCGGATAGTGTTCAGAAGCTCTTTAACAGTGTTAACGCGATGTGGATTTTAGTCGTAATTGTCCTTGATCATGCCAAAATGTTTGGGATCTCGAATAGCACGTTCCAATTGATATGTGACAATTGTGGCTAATAGTGGCTTAGGTGTTAACACTCGTTGTCGGCACGATCGTCGACGTTCATATCTAAGCCTTCTGAGAACATTTTGTACCACTATCGAACGTTGTTCTGGTCCAAGTTAACTACACCATATGTCACGGTCAACATTCGGACTGCGTCCATGTACTTAGTTTTGCTTTCGCACAAAATTTGATAGAGATTGTTTCACCCATTTTAGGGAATAAGCAAAAATCGAAGACGAGTCAAGACCCGTCAATATAAGCAAGAGTTTATTTTAGGCTCTTCGGCGGTACGAAAATACCGCCACAAACAAACTGAAAATCTAATATACTTAACCCGCAAAAGTCTAAAATTTTAAACCTTTTAAACAACCTCGTAAATACCGAAACGGTTGAGGTTTGTGACACATATTCAACATCAGTTCGGAATTAAAATATGTAGAATCCAAATTATTGACAACTATAAAAATTTTCGAAGCACAATAATTTTGCTTGTTGTTTTTAAAAAAATACAATTTAAACGAAATACACAAGCGCAATACTAATACGACATATATAATCACTTCGTGGAAGAAAAGTACCGACTTCCAGTTTAATTTGAAATATTGGTTTTAATATATAAAATAGTATATAAATAGTACATAAATAGTATATAAAATATTAGTATATAAAATCAGCTCGGCCGATATATTGTATAAAAGTAAAAATGACTTGGTGAATTGTATACGTTAGATCTGTCTAGGTTACTTATTATACTAAGAATCTAAGGTTGCACTTAATGCTAACTGTTTCTGGCAAGCCAAGACCTTCCTCAAAATTTTAGAGTAAAGGATTTAACAACTTACTTCTAATTGGGATTAAAGCTTGTTATATAACAGGTGTTAAATTATGTTAAAATTATCTTAAGAAATCCGCGGATATTTTGGGTTGTCTTAGGTGGTAGTACAGTATATTAAGACTGTATTGTCTTTTCTTAAGTTAGGTACTCCTTAAATCGTAAAGAAATCCAGAATCCACCTAAAATTATTAAATTATATATTAATGTGTTTCTGAAAGGTCTTAAATATTTCTTTGAAAATTTATTTTCTAAGAAATTTAGTGTAACAACTGTAATTTCCGTAACTGATTCCATTTGTTTACTAGGTGATTGATTATATTGATTATATTTAAATTATTTATACTTGGTTAAAGGTTAAATATCGATTATTATTTAACGCTCATTGCAGTAAATACGCCTTTGTTTAGTACCAATCGGAGTTACGTCGATCCGCATACGTATGAAGATCCAAATCAGGCTATAAGAGAGTTTGCGCGAGAGATAGATGCTAGCTACATAACGATTGAAGCCATAATAGGTGATAAATCATAGAATTTTCGGGAACTATATTTGA
>CAWZZZ010000035.1:0-43202 GCA_963966595.1 Physocephala rufipes | reverse complement strand
TTTGAAAATGATACAATTTGCGAATCTCGTGCATTCATATTGCATCAATACATACCCTATAATATGCGGCGACCCTACTTAAGGTCACTCTCAACACTTTAACATAGATGAAGTAGACAATAAAAATACGAGTAGGTAAAACTGATAGTTGGCTGAAAAACTGTAATCAAATACATCATATACTGTAAGACAAAAGAAAATTTAAATTAAATAAAATAAAAAGCAATCGTAAATTCATCACATAAAAATGTTTTTTTTTATTTTTTCCAACAGTTTAGGTTCTATTCAATCTATTATGTAATGACATTAATTTATTGATTCTAACAACATCATGTTTCAGCATGTAGCAAGCACACGTGTCAGGTCCTTCAAAACTTTGTGTTGAAGACCAGCAGCAATTGTTGAAATGGTTCCCATTATTCGTATCTAATAATACTTGATGCTCATAAAAACACAACTTCTCACAGCATCGGTGAATTTCACTGAGATGCTCGTCAAGTACATTTCCTTTTTGTTTAGATAAAAAGTCATCAACTCGATTCAAGAATATGAAAATATTTATAGGTTCCATCGCCCCTTCTCACCAACAAGTTTGAATTTTACTAATGACCTACAACAACAACACTGCAAATCGATCTAGGCAATACAACTAATTGTTGACTTTATAGAATTCCCCATCCAAACGAAGGACCGAATTTTGAAATCATAAAAATATTTTTTATTACCTAATAAAATATCAACAAACGAATGACAAAGGACAGGCATAGCTAACTGACGGACTGCAATAGAAAAGTCTCATGTTACACTATTTTGAGTGTAACTCCAATACTACAACAACCACATACAGTAAGATAGCACCACTACAACAACAACAACAAATTACAACAACCACATACAATTAGATATCACCACTACAACAACAACAAATTACAACAACCACATACAATTAGATAGCACCACTACAACAACCACATACAATTAGATAGCACCACTACAACAACAACAAATTACAACAACCACATACAGTAAGATAGCACCCTACAACAACGACAATATACTACAACAACCACATACAATTAGATAGCACCACTACAACAACAACACTGCAAATCTATCTAGGCAATACAACTAATTGTTGACTTTATAGAATTCCCCATCCAAACGAAGGACCGAATTTTGAAATCATAAAAATATTTTTTATTACCTAATAAAATATCAACAAACGAATGACAAAGGACAGGCATAGCTAACTGACGGACTGCAATAGAAAAGTCTCATGTTACACTATTTTGTGTGTAACTCCAATACTACAACAACCACATACAGTAAGATAGCACCACTACAACAACAACAACAAATTACAACAACCACATACAATTAGATAGCGCCACTACAACAACAACAAATTACAACAACCACATACAATTAGATAGCACCGCTACAACAACCACATACAATTAGATAGCACCACTACAACAACAACAAATTACAACAACCACATACAATTAGATAGCACCACTACAACAACAACAAATTACAACAACCACATACAGTAAGATAGCACCCTACAACAACGACAATATACTACAACAACCACATACAATTAGATAGCACCACTACAACAACAATAACAAATTACAACAACCACATACAATTAGATAGCACCACTACAACAACAACATACAGATAGCATAATTTTCCCACGCACCACAACAACAGCAACAACAAATTGCAACAACCACATACAGATAGCACAATTTTCCCACGCACCACTACAACAACAACATACAGATAGCACAATTTTCCCACGCACCACTACAACAACCACATACAATTAGATAGCACCACTACAACAACAACAAATTACAACAACCACATACAGCAAAATTTTCCCACGCACCCGTTTTAGTTGGCCGAGAACCCTCCTATTACAACTACTCCCGTACCTAAAAGAGGAGGTTTTCTATCACTAGTGCCAGTCTTGACTGCACTTGGCGCTCTAGGTGGGCTAGCATCAGGTAGATCTGCAATCGTCAAAGCTATTAATGCTGCAAAAGTTGGAAGAGAACAACTGAATGAAGCAAAACGTCATAACAAATCTATGGAGGAAATAGCCATGGGCAAAGGTTTATATTTTAAGCCATATAAGAGAGGGCTGGGGCTGTTTTATAATCCAGAATCAAAAAACTATTAAAGAAGCTACCCAGAAGACCTCTCACAGACATCGACTTGACAAAATACGCAAGTAAATTGCCATATTTTAGAGGTGTTTTTATGAAAGATAACCTACCGAAACGTATACATAAGAAAGAATGTGGAATTATAAATCTGGATATTTCCAGTGGTCCTGGTACTCACTGGGTAGCGTATTATAAGAACAGAAATATTAAGGAATATTTTGATAGTTTTGGGAATTTGCAACCACCAAAAGAGATTGTAAAGTATATGGGTGATAATATACGATATAACTACACTCAATATCAAAATTACAATTGCTTTAACTGTGGACATTTATGCTTAGAATTTCTTTATAAGATTGTGAGTTTATTTGAGAGAACTTAGTGAGCGGATTCAATTCATATTTCTAATTTTGTCTCAATAAGATTCTCAATGTTTTGTTTCCGTTGTTTCTTATTAAATGTAAAATGTAAATGCGCCTATAAATAATTCGTTTTTCGGTTATGAGTGTTTAGTCGTCTTACAGATTTTGACGATATAATAAACTTGAGTATAATAATTTAATATTTTATTTAATATTTAATATAAAAGAAAAATGCATCAAACTCATGAAGGAACATCATACTGTTTCAACGCCATTGAAGATTTTAATCAATGCAACTTTACAAAGAAAACTATTCTACGAGTAAAAGATATGGAAGCTAATAAGAGCTATACTATAACTAAAGTTCGAAAAACAAAAACTAAATATGGAGACCGCATTTTAATGGAATTAGATGATAATATAGTTTTTCTCCCGCAAAGATTTAACAACATCAGCGATGAAACAATACAAGAATTTTGTAATGGATCCTACTATTTGGTAAAGTTAATGAATGCTGATGCAGACGACTATCGTCTAGAGGTTATGATTGACTTTCCTATAGCGCAGCAGCCTGATTTATCTTTTTTTTAAAATGTAAAACTGTAATCAAATACATCATATACTGTAAGACAAAAGAAAATTTAAATTAAATAAAATAAAAAGCAATCTTAAATTCATCACATGAAAAATGTTTTTTTATTTTTTTCCAACAGTTTAGGTTCTATTCAATCTATTATATAATGACATTAATTTATTGATTCTAACAACATCATGTTTCAGCATGTAGCAAGCACACGTGTCAGGTCCTTCAAAACATTGTGTTGAAGACCAGCAGCAATTGTTGAAATGGTTCCCATTATTCGTATCTAATAATACTTGATGCTCATAAAAACACAACTTCTCACAGCATCGGTGAATTTCACTGAGATGCTCGTCAAGTACATTTCCTTTTTGTTTAGATAAAAAGTCATCAACTCGATTCAAGAATATGAAAATATTTATAGGTTCCATCGCCCCTTCTCGCCAACAAGTTTGAGTTTTACTAATGACCTACAACAACCACACTGCAAATCGATCTAGGCAATACAACTAATTGTTGACTTTATAGAATTCCCCATCCAAACGAAGGACCGAATTTTGAAATCATAAAAATATTTTTTATTACCTAATAAAATATCAACAAACGAATGACAAAGGACAGGCATAGCTAACTGACGGACTGCAATAGAAAAGTCTCATGTTACACTATTTTGAGTGTAACTCCAATACTACAACAACCACATACAGTAAGATAGCACCCTACAACAACAACAAATTACAACAACCACATACAATTAGATAGCACCACTACAACAACAACAACAAATTACAACAACCCCATACAATTAGATAGCACCACTACAACAACATCAAATTACAACAACCACATACAATTAGATAGCACCACTACAACAACCACATACAATTAGATAGCACCACTACAACAACAACAAATTACAAAAACCACATACAATAAGATAGCACCCTACAACAACGACAATATACTACAACAACCACATACAATTAGATAGCACCACTACAACAACAACAAATTACAACAACCACATACAATTAGATAGCACCACTACAACAACAACATACAGATAGCACAATTTTCCCACGCACCACAACAACAACAACAACAAATTGCAACAACCACATACAGATAGCACAATTTTCCCACGCACCACTACAACAACAACATACAGATAGCACAATTTTCCCACGCACCACTACAACAACCACATACAATTAGATAGCACCACTACAACAACAACATACAGATAGCACAATTTTCCCACGCACCACAACAACAACAACAACAAATTGCAACAACCACATACAGATAGCACAATTTTCCCACGCACCACTACAACAACAACATACAGATAGCATAATTTTCCCACGCACCACTACAACAACCACATACAATTAGATAGCACCACTACAACAACAACAAATTACAACAACCACATACAGCAAAATTTTCCCACGCACCCGTTTTAGTTGGCCGAGAACCATCCTATTACTACTACTTAGAATCAGTTCATCGGCACAATATTTCAAAATACACGATGGAATATTGTCAGGGCCTGGATTATAAGAGCACTTAATATCCTTTAGGGCATTCTGTGTACTTTTCAACTAAAGGTTGTACCACTGAAGCTGAGGCAACATTATAGGGGTAGCACTCCAAACAATAATTTGTAGTTGAATACGTTGACTTAAAATATTCCGCAAAGAGATTGCAAATAATTTCTGCATTATTAGACTCAATTTCTTCGTGTTTCATGAAAGTTGGAAAGACCGCACATTTTCTTTTGGTATTTATAAAATCCCAAAATGATTTCGGATCGGATCGTAAGTTGTTTTTAATTCTTGAGATATACTCCTTGTACGACTACTTACATAGCCGTTGATATTTTTTTCTTGCAGATAAATATTTAAGCAAATTTGTAGAAGTATGCATTTTACAATACAATTTGTATCGTTTCGTTTTTACCATCCTTAGAGCACGCAGTTTATTAGTAAACCAAGTAGGGCTTGAATCTGGTGGAGCTCTGCGTAAAGGCACGAAGGAATTAAAAGACTCCAGTAAGGTATTATAAAATGAATCCAGTGCAAAGTCCAAGCATGATGAAGATAATTCATTAAGACGTAAAATGAAACCCCAGTCAAGTGAACAAATATTATTTTTCAAAACTATGTAATTTGTATTTTTATAGCAGAATTTCTTAGGGTTTCTACCTAAAATTTTGCGTTGGTACTTTTTGGAAGACAATAATACATTAACTTTTAACGTTGGGTGGTGCTTATTCTCAGGTGGTATAAGAGGTTCACATCGAGATAGTTCGAATATATCTTTGTTGTCAACAAATACAAGATCCAAGAGACGTTTATTATAATTACATACGTCATTTATTTGGAACAGACCTCCAGAAAACAAGTCATCAAGGAATTGATGATAACATGAATTAAATCCTTCAGTTGATGGCAAGAGGATTGACGGATCCTCTACACATTTTCCCCAGTTTATATTTGGTAGATTGAAATCGCCTAGGACCATAAGGCATTCCGTTTTTTGCAAATTATCCGAGATATTTTTTATACACCGCAAATGAGTGTTATAGATTTCAGCACTGGAATTTGGTGGAATATAGGAGCAGCAGATGAATAAATTTACGGATTCAAGCTTGATGTTAACACAACATAATCCAATTTCATATGCCTCCTCAAGAATAATCTCACGTGAGGAATATCTACAGTTTACTGCAATCATAACTCCACCACCTCTAGTTAAATTAGTAAGTAATCGGTTTCAATCTTTCCGATAAACAACATAGTTATTTCCAACAATTTCGGAATTAAGAACACAAGGCTTCAGCCATGTTTCAGAAAGTACTATAACATTGTATTCAAAATTAATACTCCTTAGGAAGGTATCAGTCAATTTAGTGTTTAATCCTCTGACGTTTTGGTAAACAATATCAGAGGAGAAATACATTAGTTTTTTTTAAGCAGCACCGGTACTTTGCATGATCGTGGTATTGCCATTAGTTTGCTTAAGCCTAAAAACATAATCCTTCACAATGGCACTTTCAGGCCAAAAAGTTTGATCCATGACACGATTTATTAAATGGACGGGCAAATTTATAACAAAAGAAGAATATGACCTTTTTTAAGAAATTTAAACTTTCTTATAGAAATGCTCGTGTCAATTATTCCCAGCTGGGAGTTCACATGCTCACGGACGTCTTCAACGGTTGTGTTAGAAGCAAATCGTGAGATAAAAATGGTTTTTCGGGGTTGAACCACCTGGAGTTTCTTTGTTGGCAACATAGAAGGCGGGACAACGACAGATGATACGCCCCTAGATTCTTTTGAACGATTTGTTCGTGGTACTTTAGGTATAGCGACAGTACCTGCCGAACCATCCGGAACTAATGACGGAAATGACGAGCGTGACGTGTCGCTATATAACATCTGTATCGAAGGAGCTACAGACACCTGCTTTTGAGAAACACCAGACACTAAATCACCACACTCCACCGATAACTGCACATCTGATAAGCTCCGATTTGTTACAGTGTCGAGGTTTGGACTCTGCAGATTTATAAGCTCAGTAGCTGGATCAGTTGACGTTTTAGAGGCTTGCATCCTACCACGAGTTCGTTCAGCCACATGAACAATCGGAGGCCTTAAGAAATTTGGATTAAAGTCATCACCGAAATTTAGACATTTCAGGAATTCGAATTGGTTTCTATATTTTTGAAATTTATCTTGAGCGGCTGCAAGGTCCTGCGCAATATCCGAAAACCCTGCACGAACACTTTTTAATAATTTTAAAAGGTCAATTTCATTCAACGTACAAGAGTCACAATACCAACGCAGGCCCTTTTTAGCTCCAAGAGCATCATAAATACGACCAGTCAAACCGACGCACTTAACGTGATAAGATCGATCACAAAAACGACAAAAAATAATCGGATCATCGTCATTTCGAACTTTGCAATTTTTACAATTACAACTAACCACCACTGTATTTTATAACTTAATAAATTAAAAATGAGTTACAATGACTTTGTGTGAACACTCCTACGTATTTAGAGCGACGTATTATATATTCATATTTAAATTATTATATATATATATATATATATATATATATATATATATATATATATATATATATATATATATATATATATATATATATATATATATATATATATATATATATATATATATATATATATATATATATATATATATATATATATATATATATATATATATATATATATATATATATATATATATATATATATATATATATATATATATATATATATATATATATATATATATATATATATATATATATATATATATATATATATATATATATATATATATATATATATATATATATATATATATATATATATATATATATATATATATATATATATATATATATATATATATATATATATATATATATATATATATATATATATATATATATATATATATATATATATATATATATATATATATATATATATATATATATATATATATATATATATATATATATATATATATATATATATATATATATATATATATATATATATATATATATATATATATATATATATATATATATATATATATATATATATATATATATATATATATATATATATATATATATATATATATATATATATATATATATATATATATATATATATATATATATATATATATATATATATATATATATATATATATATATATATATATATATATATATATATATATATATATATATATATATATATATATATATATATATATATATATATATATATATATATATATATATATATATATATATATATATATATATATATATATATATATATATATATATATATATATATATATATATATATATATATATATATATATATATATATATATATATATATATATATATATATATATATATATATATATATATATATATATATATATATATATATATATATATATATATATATATATATATATATATATATATATATATATATATATATATATATATATATATATATATATATATATATATATATATATATATATATATATATATATATATATATATATATATATATATATATATATATATATATATATATATATATATATATATATATATATATATATATATATATATATATATATATATATATATATATATATATATATATATATATATATATATATATATATATATATATATATATATATATATATATATATATATATATATATATATATATATATATATATATATATATATATATATATATATATATATATATATATATATATATATATATATATATATATATATATATATATATATATATATATATATATATATATATATATATATATATATATATATATATATATATATATATATATATATATATATATATATATATATATATATATATATATATATATATATATATATATATATATATATATATATATATATATATATATATATATATATATATATATATATATATATATATATATATATATATATATATATATATATATATATATATATATATATATATATATATATATATATATATATATATATATATATATATATATATATATATATATATATATATATATATATATATATATATATATATATATATATATATATATATATATATATATATATATATATATATATATATATATATATATATATATATATATATATATATATATATATATATATATATATATATATATATATATATATATATATATATATATATATATATATATATATATATATATATATATATATATATATATATATATATATATATATATATATATATATATATATATATATATATATATATATATATATATATATATATATATATATATATATATATATATATATATATATATATATATATATATATATATATATATATATATATATATATATATATATATATATATATATATATATATATATATATATATATATATATATATATATATATATATATATATATATATATATATATATATATATATATATATATATATATATATATATATATATATATATATATATATATATATATATATATATATATATATATATATATATATATATATATATATATATATATATATATATATATATATATATATATATATATATATATATATATATATATATATATATATATATATATATATATATATATATATATATATATATATATATATATATATATATATATATATATATATATCTATATAGTGATACATACCACATATATATCACAAATAGAATATTAATATAATTGCATATATTATTAATATACTAACTATTTTTGTTTGTTATTTATAATTATTATTAATATCGTTGTTTAAAAAAATTATTATTATTACAACATTCTTGTAAACTCCTCCTTCTACGATGTTTCACTCACCCTCGCATTCCCAACACAACAATCATACACCTACACTAATACAGGACTCAAACACATCACTCATAGATTTACCAAACGAACAGACAAATGAAATACAAAGAAATCACGAAATTTACGCGACAACAATAAAATTGCCTCAGTTCTGGACGAATTATCCTGACGCGTGGTTTATACACGCCGAAATTCAATTTTCTTCAAAAAATATAACACAGGACAAAACTAAATACGAACATACAATTACCGCACTTCCTCAAGAAGTTATTATGACGATTCTAGATTATATTCAAAATCCACCACAATCAAATAAATACGAAAACCTAAAGAAAGTCTTAATAGAAAGGCATTCTTCAAGTGAAAACGCAAAACTAGATAAAATTTTATCACATTCAGAAATGGGCGATCGTAAACCGTCGGAATTTTATCATTCTTTATTTCTGCTTTCCGGTCCCAAGATTACACAAAATATGTTACAAAAACTTTGGTTAAATAAATTACCAAAAAATTTGAATATAATTTTAACGAGTACCAACAACAACGACATAAACGAGTTAACCAAATTAGCTGACAATATTTGGGAAATTATGAATAAAAACGAAATTGCATCTGTTGATAATGCAATAAAAACACAAAATGAAAACGCAACACTAACGAACTTAGTTAAGACAACTACCATCATTTGTGAACAGTTCCAAAAATTGTCAGTGGAAATAAATTCTATTAAGCAACAACTCCATCAAAGTCAGGGGAGACCACGTTCACGGTCACGATCAAATTCACGGAATTATTTCCGAAATTCAACATGGTCAAATCGAAATAATTCAAACTGGGTATGCAAATACCATTATAAATTTGGTGATAAAGCCCATAAATGCGAAGAACCATGTAACTATCTACAAAACAAAAAACAGACAACAAACTAAAACATCCCGTTGTTGCAGCGACAAACAACGGGGGTTTAGATATTTTAACCCGTCGCTTGTTCATTTATGACCAAGATAACAATCTAAAATTCTTAATTGACAGTGGGGCAGAAATTTCAGTTCTACCTTCATCCAAATTCTCAAATACAAAGCGTTCAACAGACGCAATTTTGACAGCAGCTAACGGATCCACTATACCTACATATGGAAAAAAGCTATTAAATATAAATTTAGGACTGCGACGCGAATTTCCGTTTATATTCTTAATTGCAGACGTAGCAAAACCTATAATAGGTGCTGATTTCCTCGATAAATACGACCTTCTGATAGACATAAAACAAAAACGACTAGTAGATCCATTAACAAAACTCTCAGTTAACACCATATCATCATTTTGTAACACATCACTTCCAAAATTGTTCGTCGTAGAAAACAAATACACGAAACTATTAAAGAAATTCACCACATTAATTTCAGAACCCGATTACACAAAACAAGTAAAACACTCAACAACACATAGAATAATCACAGAAGGTGCGCTCCCTTTTTCGAAACCGAGACGACTAGACCCAATTAAACATAAAATCGCCAAGTCCGAATTTGAATACTTAGTTAAAGTAGGTATTTGTAGACCTGCCAACTCACCAGTAGCATCTCCATTACATTTAGTCCCAAAAAAAGATCCAAATGACTGGCGCCTGTTGTAGGTCGAAATTATCGCCCGTAGAGTAATGGCGTTTCTCACTGTCGCTGGCGTTGAGTTACTTCGTTTTTTGGTTTTGCCAAGAACAACACCTTCTGCTCTGTCATTGGTTCTGGTCGATTCGAAGTTTGGCTTGCGATCATATTTTGGTAGAAGCTTTCACTCAAGCTTCCGTGCCTGTTCAAGACAAGAACCAAGTTAATTTTTCCATATTCGAGGTACGAAGCTTTTAAAGTTTGAGACAAAAATATTAAACTAAAATATAAAAAAAAACCAAGACAAAAGAATGAAGCGAGCTTTGTGCAACTATTGCAGAAATTATCGAGGTAATAATTTCTGAGATAGTTGCAGTCTTAATTTTTGGGTCACGCAAAACACCGAAACAAAAATATTGAACTAAAGAAAAAAGAAAAGAACGAAACGACCATTGTGCAACTATTGCAAAAATTATCAAGGAAATAATTTCTGAGATAGTTGCAGTTTTAATTTTTGGGTCACGCGGGCGAAAATTTTAATGAGGAAGACCGAGCAGAAATGTTTATAAAAGAGCGGTCCAACCTAACAAAAGAAGAGTGATCAGAAGTTCAGAGAACTCGCCAGTGCAGAACAGGCGAGATACTCTATCAAAAGTAGTTTTAATTAACACAAATAATTGCTAGTAGTTTAATTTATACAACAATTGTGAAAAGACATTTGGAAATAAAAATCAGAAAAATAAAAACTGGAAGGACAACTGGATTTTTCTTTTATATATTTGGTGCGAGCAAGGAAGCGACATATTCCGGAAGGGACCACAACATAATTGGCGCAGCCGGTAGCTCTTTATAGATCCAACGGCTCGGCACTCGTTATCAACAACATAATTGGCGCAGCCGGTAGGATCTATAAAGAGCTACCGGCTGCGCCAATTATGTTGTGGTCCCTTCCGGAATATGTCGCTTCCTTGCTCGCACCAAATAAAAATCAGAAAAATAAAAACTGGAAGGACAACTGGATTTTTCTTTTATATATTTGGTGCGAGCAAGGAAGCGACATATTCCGGAAGGGACCACAACATAATTGGCGCAGCCGGTAGCTCTTTATAGATCCAACGGCTCGGCACTTGTTATCAACAACATAATTGGCGCAGCTGGTTTTCAACGGACAAATCAACAGCTTCACCACAAGGTTCAATTTGGTGGGATATCATGAAAAACATGTAGGGATTTTAAAAAAATAAATAGAAAAACGGTGGTTAGGTTAAGTGCTTGCCAACTTAATTATAAGGCAGCACGTCTGTCCAATGGCGTTCCACGCCGGACAAAATTTTTGATAAGGTCGACCCCTTTTCGCTCGGGAAGAATTTTCGGCATTTTACATTCATTTCACATCATTTCGTTGTAAATTCTTTATTCTCACCGGAAGAAACCTCACCAAATTCATATTCCTTTAGATAAGTCGAAAAGCTAGGTTATTCTGATAAAGGTTTGTAAAAAAAAATTAAGGATGAATATATGGAAACTGTAGAATCGGTTATAATATAACATATTGGTCGTCGGAAAAAGGCAAAAAAATAGTAGACTTAAATAAATAAAAATAAATTCTATATACATATGTATAGAATAAGGTATAAAAATTATTCTTGTCGTTTATGTTGAAGGGAACAATCAATAGCTCAGGTACGATCGTCCAAGGAGGACCGCAGCCCAACACAGTTTGAGCAGGGTCCTAGAAAATTAACGATCGAGGAGTACCGGAGAAGGGCTCAAAGGAAGAAGGAGACCGAGGGGTGTTCCATTCCGAAAGAGACCATCGGGAAGAAGAAGCAACGAGGAGGTCAGCTGGTAAGGGACAGGAAGCAGCTCAAATATTGGAAGGACATCATCTCGAACGAATCGAGCCCGCCACATTGGAAGGCCGCATCGGAGATCTGGCGGAGAATTGGAGAGCTTGAGGAGAAGCTCCAGAAAAGGAAACTTAATAAATATAATAAAAACAAAAAATATATAAAATTATAAATCTAAACCTGACGTTTTATTTGAGCAGTTAAGTTGGTTGAAGCTGAAAAGCTGTAATAATGCTGATAATGCTATAAATAAAAATTTATTTTAATTAAAATTAATTTAAAAAAAATAATATACTACGAACTTTTCTAAAATTTACGGACACATGTTTAAGTCAATTATATTTGATTTTTTTTTTTGAAAATATATTTTAATATCAAACGCAAATAAAAAAAATGTAAAGAAAGAATAGGAATAATAAAAGAATTGAATACACTCATTGTGGGAACTTGAACGTGAACTTGCTGGTTGCTCGCAAAGACTGCATGAGTTGCATTTTGCAGCGTCGCCAAAAACGCGAGCTTCTACGTGAGAGCGGTTGAGGGAAAGAAACGGGACGTAGAAATAGCATGTATGATAGTGTAAGTAGTAGATTTCTGGCACATGCCATGAAATGAAATATGATAGCTGGTAATTTGCATTACATATGTACTACGTATGTAGGAAATTTTATTCATGGCTAGCGGTGGGAACTGGGAGTCCCATTACTTGCAGTTAAATAAAGAGTATAAGGAATTAATAGAGCAATTAAGTAGGTTCATTGAGAAAATTTGGGCCAATTTAAGTACAACGGTTAATAACAAGGAGAATGTAAACTTAATTAGGGAAAAAATACGTGGTTATGGAAATATTTCAAAAATAGAATACGCCGACTACGTAGTAGAGGAATTACTTGGTTTCGTAGAGCAAAGGAGCAAATCTACGACGGAAGAATTGGAAGCTTGGAAAAGGGAATTCACTGCATTGAAGCATAGATACGACAGCTATCTGGTAGAAAAACAGTTGCAGGAGGACTCCATTAGAGAGCTAGAGATTGAGAATCATCGGTTGAGAGATCTTCTGGAAGACGCGGGACTTACAGAGACGGTTCGAGATACTCTATCAAAAGTAGTTTTAATTAACACAAATAATTGCTAGTAGTTTAATTTATACAACAATTGTGAAAAGACATTTGGAAATAAAAATCAGAAAAATAAAAACTGGAAGGACAACTGGATTTTTCTTTTATATATTTGGTGCGAGCAAGGAAGCGACATATTCCGGAAGGGACCACAACATAATTGGCGCAGCCGGTAGCTCTTTATAGATCCAACGGCTCGGCACTCGTTATCAACAACATAATTGGCGCAGCCGGTAGGATCTATAAAGAGCTACCGGCTGCGCCAATTATGTTGTGGTCCCTTCCGGAATATGTCGCTTCCTTGCTCGCACCAAATAAAAATCAGAAAAATAAAAACTGGAAGGACAACTGGATTTTTCTTTTATATATTTGGTGCGAGCAAGGAAGCGACATATTCCGGAAGGGACCACAACATAATTGGCGCAGCCGGTAGCTCTTTATAGATCCAACGGCTCGGCACTTGTTATCAACAACATAATTGGCGCAGCTGGTTTTCAACGGACAAATCAACAGCTTCACCACAAGGTTCAATTTGGTGGGATATCATGAAAAACATGTAGGGATTTTAAAAAAATAAATAGAAAAACGGTGGTTAGGTTAAGTGCTTGCCAACTTAATTATAAGGCAGCACGTCTGTCCAATGGCGTTCCACGCCGGACAAAATTTTTGATAAGGTCGACCCCTTTTCGCTCGGGAAGAATTTTCGGCATTTTACATTCATTTCACATCATTTCGTTGTAAATTCTTTATTCTCACCGGAAGAAACCTCACCAAATTCATATTCCTTTAGATAAGTCGAAAAGCTAGGTTATTCTGATAAAGGTTTGTAAAAAAAAATTAAGGATGAATATATGGAAACTGTAGAATCGGTTATAATATAACATATTGGTCGTCGGAAAAAGGCAAAAAAATAGTAGACTTAAATAAATAAAAATAAATTCTATATACATATGTATAGAATAAGGTATAAAAATTATTCTTGTCGTTTATGTTGAAGGGAACAATCAATAGCTCAGGTACGATCGTCCAAGGAGGACCGCAGCCCAACACAGTTTGAGCAGGGTCCTAGAAAATTAACGATCGAGGAGTACCGGAGAAGGGCTCAAAGGAAGAAGGAGACCGAGGGGTGTTCCATTCCGAAAGAGACCATCGGGAAGAAGAAGCAACGAGGAGGTCAGCTGGTAAGGGACAGGAAGCAGCTCAAATATTGGAAGGACATCATCTCGAACGAATCGAGCCCGCCACATTGGAAGGCCGCATCGGAGATCTGGCGGAGAATTGGAGAGCTTGAGGAGAAGCTCCAGAAAAGGAAACTTAATAAATATAATAAAAACAAAAAATATATAAAATTATAAATCTAAACCTGACGTTTTATTTGAGCAGTTAAGTTGGTTGAAGCTGAAAAGCTGTAATAATGCTGATAATGCTATAAATAAAAATTTATTTTAATTAAAATTAATTTAAAAAAAATAATATACTACGAACTTTTCTAAAATTTACGGACACATGTTTAAGTCAATTATATTTGATTTTTTTTTTTGAAAATATATTTTAATATCAAACGCAAATAAAAAAAATGTAAAGAAAGAATAGGAATAATAAAAGAATTGAATACACTCATTGTGGGAACTTGAACGTGAACTTGCTGGTTGCTCGCAAAGACTGCATGAGTTGCATTTTGCAGCGTCGCCAAAAACGCGAGCTTCTACGTGAGAGCGGTTGAGGGAAAGAAACGGGACGTAGAAATAGCATGTATGATAGTGTAAGTAGTAGATTTCTGGCACATGCCATGAAATGAAATATGATAGCTGGTAATTTGCATTACATATGTACTACGTATGTAGGAAATTTTATTCATGGCTAGCGGTGGGAACTGGGAGTCCCATTACTTGCAGTTAAATAAAGAGTATAAGGAATTAATAGAGCAATTAAGTAGGTTCATTGAGAAAATTTGGGCCAATTTAAGTACAACGGTTAATAACAAGGAGAATGTAAACTTAATTAGGGAAAAAATACGTGGTTATGGAAATATTTCAAAAATAGAATACGCCGACTACGTAGTAGAGGAATTACTTGGTTTCGTAGAGCAAAGGAGCAAATCTACGACGGAAGAATTGGAAGCTTGGAAAAGGGAATTCACTGCATTGAAGCATAGATACGACAGCTATCTGGTAGAAAAACAGTTGCAGGAGGACTCCATTAGAGAGCTAGAGATTGAGAATCATCGGTTGAGAGATCTTCTGGAAGACGCGGGACTTACAGAGACGGTTCTACAGGCGAACAGTCAGAAATACAGGTAGGATTTTGCTGATTTGGAGAGCGCCAAAGTAAGAATTCGTCAGTTGAAGGAAGAGAACCGTTTTTTGAGGCAAGAAATTTCATTGGCGAACGAAACAACGCTGTTTCATAAGGAGGCTGTTCCCAGGGAGGTAGGAAACGTAGACAATAGGATTTCCATACGAGAGGAGAAGAGAGTTACAATCGCAATGGGTATTGAGGAGATAGCGAAAACAGTAGGTCACCTGGTGCCTCTGTTCTCAGGAGCACCCTCTGCAGACCTCAGAAACGAGATTTACAAATTTATTGAAGGGTGTGACTTGGCGAGGCGGAGTATTGCACCAGCAGAAATGCGGGATTTCCTCGCATGTGTAAAGCAAAGGTTGCATGGCAATGCATATAACCTGTTACGTGCCAGGAATTTCGATAACTTGGAGGAGCTGTATGCGATAATTAAAAAGAACTTCCTTCAATACCGTTCGCTGGGTACCGTCTTAGCGGAAATTCAGAGTATACGTCAGCTACCCAGCGAAGATATACGACAGTTTGCGGAAAGGTTGAACTCGCTGAAATCCCAAGCAGAGGAAATTATAACGAACGTATACGAGGGAAAGTCAGATAATGCTTTGCGTGCGGAAATCGATAGGTCGGTAGCGAAGTCTTTTAAATTCGGGCTAATGGATAGCACTCTGAGATTACACATGTTAGGATCTAATCGAAAAAGTCTGGAGGACTTAGTAGATCAGGAAATGGGAGTTGCCGATGACATTCGCCAATCGGAAGTAAGGCAACGGGGCCAATTGGTCGGAATGGTGGAAAACACCTGCTTAACGAATTTCGGATACCGGAGTACCTTACCCTTAGAGCGCGATGGTGGTTTTAGGGGGAGCGATCGCGAGATTAAAGGCAATTACGGGTACTCCAGAGAAGTATTGAATATAACTTGCAGCTTCTGCAATAAGAAAGGTCATACCCGAGATGATTGTTTGATTAGGAAAAACACGCCGTTCTGTTCAAAGTGCCTGAAATATGGCCATGAAGTCAATTGGAGGTGTGAAAGACAGGGTCATAATATTCAAGCAAATCAAAGGGGAAATACTTACGCCGAAAAACCTGTAAACAACCAATGGCTAGGGCGGCAAAATGGGAATAACAGACCACCTCCGCTTGGAGGCTTGCAAAAGTTCGAACAAACTAGCAGGCCGGGAGTCCAGCCACAGAATAAGGCGCAGATGACATGTCACTGGTGTAACAGGCCAGGACATGTCCTTAGAAATTGTGAGGCAAAGAAAAATTGGGAGTCGTTTCAGGGAAACTACCAGGGGCCCAGGAAAGGCCAATAACCTGGGAACCCATAAGTAAGAGTAAAAGCAGGCCAAATGGACTCAATATGGTAGATTATACGTCAAAGAGGACAGTGAATCTATCCCGGAGTGCCCTTGTTATAGACAATTTGAGAAATATTAAACCCATATTAACCGGGGTCAATGATGACGGTTCCCCTCCTAACATTGGGGATACTCAGAAAAATTCCAGAAGCTACCTAGATGCAGTGAATTATACGTCGGAAGGGACAGTGATTCCATCGCTAGGTCCGTATGAATTAGAAAATATTATGAAATTGGGAAAAAAAAGAGAAAGAAAAGAATATGAATGTGGGTGTAATTGTTAATGACGATGCCCCACCGGAAGTTGTAGAAAATAACGAGGATTGCGTAGATCTGGAGACGAACGCGAAAGAAAATGGGGGTGGAGAAGTATATTTAGGAGATAGAACCGTTACCAAGTGCAGCTATAAAGTAAAACCGGAGGATGATGTGTTCATTGATTTCCCTTGCGCGGAGGCGATTCATGGAAAACTCACCTTATTGGTTGACACGGGAGCAGACACAAGTTTGGTGAAGAAGAATTCTTTAAAACCGAGTACGTTGGTCGATGATAGCGAAAGGAGGTCACTAAGTGGAGCGTTCGGTGGGAGCGCGTTCACGGAAGGTACTGTCAAAGTTACACACGTTAACTGGCCGAAACTTAATTTAAGGTTGCACGAGGTGTCGCTTGAACAAGGGTTGCCAGGAGACGGTATACTTGGCAGGGATAGTTTATGGAACAAGTCCATCATTAATTCGGTGGAAAAGAATCTAATGTTATTCGATAAAAGGGGGGAAATATATGGCGAAATTACCACTCATAAAATTAAACAGAGATGACCTAGAGCCAATAGGAAGGCTAATAAAAGCTAGATCGACAGGCGTGGGATACATAAAAATAAATACGAAAATACCAGTAGTGGTGATTCATAAGGCAGAAATCTCTCCAGGAGTATATCTCGGGGAGAGTTTAGTAAATGTAGAAAATGGGGAAGTGAAGGTTCCGATTCTGAATTCGACAGAACAGGATTCTAGGTTAAGAGAGGACTTCCGACCCAATTTCAGCAACTTCAGTGAATATAAGCAATTAAGTTTGAATAACTCTATAAACAGTATAGTTAGCGACAGTACAGACAGCAAGAGAAGATTAAAAGTATTGATGGGCGAGTTGAATATGGACCCAAATTTAAACAATGAAGAAAGGGAACCGATAGTGAATATATGTGCATCGTACCGCGACATTTTTCTCTTAGAGGGAGACCCGTTGTCACATACATCGGTGCTAACGCATAGAATTCAAACAGGGGCGGACCAGCCGCCCATAAATCAGAGACAATACCGCCTTCCACATACACACCGGGAGGAAATAAATAGGCAGGTGAACAAACTTTTGGCAGATGACATTATATCTCTCAGTAGCTCACCTTGGAATTCTCCTTTATTGCTAGTTCCGAAGAAGAGTGGGAAGGACGGGGAGAAGAAATGGAGACTTGTGATAGACTACAGGAAATTGAATGAAGTTACCATCAAGCAGGTTTTCCCGATTCCTAGAATAGATGAGATTCTGGACCAATTAGGCAGTAGCAGGTATTTTTCGACTTTGGATTTAGCAAATGGGTACCATCAAGTATTAATGGATAGGCAAGATAGGGAGAAAACTGCGTTTAGTTCGGGTATAGGTCATTTTGAGTTCAACAGAATGCCTTTCGGCTTAACAGGAGCCCCGGCTACTTTTCAGAGAATAATGAACCATGTTTTGACGGGACTGCAAGGTCTAGACTGTTTCGTTTATTTGGATGACATAGTAGTGTACGGAAGCAATCTAGATCAACACGCCTTGCGTCTTAGGAGAGTATTCGAAGCTTTCAGGAAAAATAATTTAAAACTCAATATCGGCAAGTGTCAGTTTTTACGTCGCGAAGTTGTGTATCTAGGGCATAAATGTTCGGAAGAAGGCGCTTTACCCGATCCCCAAAAGGTAGAGTGCGTCAAAATTATTTTACCTCCAAAGAGTAGGAAAGAGGTGCAGGCTTTTCTAGGTTTAGTGAATTATTATAGGAAATTTATACCGAACACTGCGAGGATAGCGCTTCCTATAAACAAGCTTTTAAGGAAGAACTCTGCGTTTCAATGGACGGAAGAGTGCCAGGAAGGTTTCGAAAAACTAAAGGAAGCAATAATTACACCGCCCGTCTTAGCATATCCGGACTTTGGCGAAGAGTTTATCTTGACGACGGATGCAAGTAGTGAGGCGTTAGGGGCCGTCCTCTCACAAGGAAAGATAGGAAAGGATAGGCCAATAGCGTTTGCGAGCAGGGCTCTAAACAGTGCAGAGAAACGTTATTCCACGATTGAGCGGGAGTTCTAAGCTATTGTCTGGGCGACGAAAAATTTTAGGGCATATTTATTGGGGCGGCCGTTTACAGTGGTCACGGATCATAAACCTTTAAAGGGAATTGCGAATTTGAAAGACCAGACATCCAGGCTGGCCAGGTTTAGACACAAATTGTCAGAGTATCAATTCCAAATCATATACAAACCCGGTAGTAAAAATTTGAACGCGGATGCGTTAAGTAGGTTTCCTCCGGCTAAAAGCCAGTCTGTTGCGGCAGTGCAGATTCGGTCTAAGACCAAAATAACGGAGCAGGAAAAACATATTGCACCACCCGGAGGGGTTGGGGATACATTAAAGGAGGAAGGCGATGAACCGATACGGGATGCATTCGAATTGTTAACGGATCCGAAGGAAATAGAAACAGTAATGAGGGATTTCCACAATACACCCCTGGGAGGACATCAAGGGGCAGTGAAAACATACTTGAGGATTAGGAAACAGTACAGGTGGCCAGGGATGCAAAGGCAAATCGAGGAATTTATACGAAATTGTACGAAATGCCAAGTTAATAAAAGCAGTAGGCTGACCAAGATGCCTATGGTACTAACAGATACTCCACAAAAGCCATTCGACAAGGTCTACATGGATATTGTTGGTATCCTGCCAGAAACTACTTCAGGCAACAAATACATACTCACATTTCAGGATGACTTCTCAAAGTACATGGCTTGCGTTGCTATACCAGACGCTGAAGCCAGCACCATAGCTAGAGCGTTTTTCGATGAAATTATAACACGACACTGCATTCCGAAGGTCCTGATTACGGACAACGGGACCATTTTCGTGTCAGAGGTGTTCTCAGAAGTATGTAAGATGCTAGGGATTAAGAAAATGCATATCACGCCGCACCACCCGCAAGCGAATGGTTCCTTGGAACGAAGTCACGGGCCATTAGCTGAATTTTTGCGCAGTTTCGCCAAGGAGGATGGTTCCAACTGGGACCAGTGGCTATCGGCAGCCATGCATGTACACAATAACACGCCACATACAAGCACTAAGCAGACTCCTTTTCGCACACTGTACGGGTTCGATTCGGTATTTCCTACGAATCTAAAACGGAAGTGTAGCCCGGTATACAATGCCGACGATACCTCAAAAATTTTGAAATACCAAATTCAAAGAACCCATGAGTTGGTTCGACAAAATCAAGAAGCGGCTAAAAGAAGAGCGAAAGCTCAATACGATAAAAATTGCAACGTGGTGACGTTTAGAGTAGGAGACAAAGTTCTCCTTAAGAACCAGGTTCGCAAGAACAAGTTTTCACCGGTTTGGATTGGACCGTATAATGTATCTCAAGTAAAATCACCCGTTACGACGGTTATAGTGGTTAAAGGAAAGGAGAAGCAATATCATAATAATTTGCTAAAGCTATATAATCATAATTTAAAAAGCAGGTTAATTAATTAATAAGATAGGATTAATTGGAATAGTTTAAGAATACGTATATAATTATGTGTATATGTGTATAATTATGTAAATATTTAAACTTATTATTTCCTCCGCAGACTGATAATTAGGCTATCCTGCTGGTTTTGGTTTTGATGAGTAGCGTAAGACCGTCGCCGGTGGTGATAAGGAAAATGCCAATAACACCGATCTTTTTCGAAAACATTGGCGAGTCTATATTCTATGGGGATGAATGGACAGTGCTGGCGAGATTCGAGCCCATGGATTATTCGGAATTTTTGGATCGACTGAGGGACCAGTCAGTGCAGGTGAACGTCATTTGCAACATGATTAACCAAACGATGCTAGTCACCGACATCAGAGCTATGTGCAGTGCAGTGGAAGGTACGATGAAAAATATATTAGGCAGGTTACGATCCAACGAGAAGCTGGTTACCTCCGCCGTATTCAAAAGGAGGGGAAGAGAGCTCTAAATTTCGTCGGTGAGGCGTTGAATTGGGCATTCGGGTCTATGGATCAGAGGGACGCCGACAAAATTTACTCACATCTCCATGAACTGGATGTGGAACAAGATAAGCATTTTGATCTCATGCAGAAACAGGTGACGGTAATGAAAACAAACTTTGAAGAATTGGCGAAACCAGCGGCGGCAGCTATAGAGAGAATAAACACTATGCAGACGGAACTTAAAGCAACTGTGGAGCAACAGAACTTAATAAATGATCTGGGAGAAAGAGAGTTCAAGAACATAGAATTGTCTTTGCGAATGGGGCAGGTTCAGGCAGCGTTGGAGGCAAGCGTCATTGAGATCCAGGGGCAGCAAGCTATGGAACTGGCGATACTGGATGACTTGTACAAAGGCAAGCTACATCCTGCCATTCTCAGTGAGGAGGAACTCAAGACATCGGCGAAGGCGCTTGATCTTACTGGAAAAGCGATGTGGTTTCTCGACGATAGTTTCGAGGTCCACCAGGTAGCACAGGTGCGACCGTTCCGAGGTGGTGAAAAGTGGATAGTTGCGATTAAAATTCCTCTCCCGGATGATGAGAGGTTCAACATACTCAAACCATACCCTATCCCGATTTTTATGGAAGGGCAATGGGACATTTCAACACGCGTGACATTTGACTACATAGCTGAATCGGTATTACATTGGAGATTTATGGGGCTCTCCGAGGGGGAACTAAGGCAATGTATAGACATAAATGACAAAACAGTGCGAGATAAACAGAAACAAATCAGACTGTGTAGAAGAACAAGCAGGACATTAACAGAGAATAGCAAAATATGTGAGATAGGTCTGAGACACCATAATAACGTGGACCCAGAATACTGTAACCAAATTGCCGCACCGGCTAGTGATGGGTTAGTGGTGAAACTAGTGACGCCGAATTCATGGCTTTTCGAGTTGCGCCACAACACCAGTTTTGAGATCCGCTGTAAAGGAGGGGTCATACCTTTAGTGTTGACCGGATTCGGCCAACTGAGATTAACGGAGAAATGTGAAATTCATGGAATGGACATTGTTTTGCATTATGAGGACAGCCTTAACTCAACCCTGGCAGATCTTTACAAAACGCCAAACCACACGTTTCTCGTAAATTTTTTACGGGAGAATTGGACTATGACGGTTAGTACGAATACGTCAGAGCGTCGTTTAAAACCCATTACTCTGACAGACAATATTAACATCAAGAACATTAAAGCCGAGGGGGGAAAGCGAATTGACGACTTGAAATCGGAGTTGCTGCACGAGGAGAATATGAACAAATTAGCTGTCAATCAGCGAAAGCTCGAAACCACAGGAATGGTTAGCATGGGATCTATTGTAGTGTTAATAGCAATAGGAACGTTGCTTCGGTTATGTTTTTATGAGGAGAATAGTTAGGAAAGGTAAAAGGGGGGCCCGGTCAGAATCTTTCGTGCTGCTGACAATCTCGGCACCAATAATTACCTCTCCGGTGTCAATGGCTCCAGTAACTTTGGCGCCACCAACGCCCAGCCCAGCAGCTGTGTCACAGCGCCAGAGCGTCGCTGCTCCGCCACCCGTGCCGCCGTCGAACAATTTAGTCGGTAAAATGGGTACAGAATTAAAGAGAAAGGTAACCCTGTACGAGGTTCCACGTAAAAATGGGGCATCGTATATTTAATGTGCCGCGCAAGTGGAATATTGTTCAAAAAAAAAATAATAAAAAAAATTTTTCATATTAAGTACTGCCTATTATTAAGTATAACATAACACAAAACATACATGTTGTCTTACATTTACGGTATTATAAAAAAAATACATATGATAAATATATATATAAAGAACCACTATCTAACATTAAGTAAATGCCAATAAAATCTTGTAGCACAACACATACATAGTTTATACATCGTTTTAAAATAAGACATATTGAGTTAAAAAAAAATAATTTCAACATAGGATGTAAGCAGTTTCATGAAGGGAGGCACCGCAGGACGCAACAACAGCAGCCCAGGACGAGGACAATTTCGAAGGGGATTACCCAAGATATGCGTGCGCTATGCCCATTCCTTAAGAACAAACGCCAACGGGAAATACAGGTCCAAATAGAACAAGATGTTTTCAAAACGGGTTCGGTGGTCCGGTATAAGCTTCCGGCCCGATACGACTGATAATTCAACACAAAAGCTTTAAAACAGGAAAGGGTTCCCGACAGAGGGTTACCCAATAACGATGGCAGGGAGTAAAGGTAGAAACCCTGCCGGAGAAAACCCACAATAAACCATTAAAATCTAATCGACATCATCATCTACGGCTGAATTTAGTAAGCAGTCCGGACGCCGAAAGACGAATTTCGGAAGGTTCCGGTGACTATATGTCACGCTTACGATCAGGGTGTAGTGATTGATGGTAAGGCAAGTAACGCCAAGTAACGCCACCCTTAACTGAGAATATGGCACATTAGATTAAACGGTGCTCAAAACAAGAATTCCGAGTTACGAATGAATTGCAAATGGAACATCTACGATTCGAATCAAGGAAATGCAATAGCTAAGCTGGGCATAGCCGCGTAGAGTAGAACGGGTGTTGGAATAACATTTTTCACGCCGGAGAAGTAGGACGAAATTTTATGAGGAAAAGTAGAACAGCGAAGAACTGAGAAGACAAAAGGGATCGGAGGCGATGGCGTAGTTTTAAGTTTAGCATAATTTAATAAGGAATAGGAAATAAAACATTATATTCGAATAATATATATATGTACGTATTATATGCAAATAGTGTATGTATGAAACAAATGAGTAATTTAGTTACTACTAGTTAAGGTATAAATTATAATATTAAAAGACGAAACAACAAATAGTTAGAATGATGGATAATTTTTTAAAACTATAAAACTAAGATTCTGGTAGTAACTATATATATATATAAAAAAAATATTGTGTGGATACACCTCCAAAAGACCACCTACATACATACAAAATACTGTAAAAGAAAAAATCACTATCGTTTCACGATACTGATTTTTTCTTTCCCTAGGGGTGGAGGGATGTTGTAGGTCGAAATTATCGCCCGTAGAGTAATGGCGTTTCTCACTGTCGCTTGCGTTGAGTTACTTCGTTTTTTGGTTTTGCCAAGAACAACACCTTCTGCTCTGTCATTGGTTCTGGTCGATTCGAAGTTTGGCTTGCGATCATATTTTGGTAGAAGCTTTCACTCAAGCTTTCGTGCCTGTTCAAGACAAGAACCAAGTTAATTTTTTCATATTCGAGGTACGAAGCTTTTAAAGTTTGAGACAAAAATATTAAACTAAAATATAAAAAAAAACCAAGACAAAAGAATGAAGCGAGCTTTGTGCAACTATTGCAGAAATTATCGAGGTAATAATTTCTGAGATAGTTGCAGTCTTAATTTTTGGGTCACGCAAAACACCAAAACAAAAATATTGAACTAAAGAAAAAAGAAAAGAACGAAACGACCATTGTGCAACTATTGCAGAAATTATCAAGGAAATAATTTCTGAGATAGTTGCAGTTTTAATTTTTGGGTCACGCGGGCGAAAATTTTAATGAGGAAGACCGAGCAGAAATGTTTATAAAAGAGCGGTCCAACCTAACAAAAGAAGAGTGATCAGAAGTTCAGAGAACTCGCCAGTGCAGAACAGGCGAGATACTCTATCAAAAGTAGTTTTAATTAACACAAATAATTGCTAGTAGTTTAATTTATACAACAATTGTGAAAAGACATTTGGAAATAAAAATCAGAAAAATAAAAACTGGAAGGACAACTGGATTTTTCTTTTATATATTTGGTGCGAGCAAGGAAGCGACATATTCCGGAAGGGACCACAACATAATTGGCGCAGCCGGTAGCTCTTTATAGATCCAACGGCGCGGCACTCGTTATCAACAACACGCCCATGCGGCGATTTTCGAAGATTAAATACAGTAACAATACCAGATCGTTATCCTATACCTCATATCCACGATTTCAATATCAACTTAAGAGACAAAAGAGTATTCTCAAAACTAGATTTAATTCGAGCATATCACCAAATTCCTATGAGAGAAGAAGATATTTATAAAACGGCGGTCACAACGCCATTTGGAATGTTTGAATTCACGCGAATGCCATTCGGCCTAAGAATTGCCGCGCAGACATTCCAAAGATTTATTAATGAAGTTATGAGCGGATTAGATTTCGTTTTCACTTATATCGATGACATACTTGTTGCAAGCTCCGACGAAGAACAACATATGAAAGATCTAAATATAGTATTCAAACGACTAACAGACTACGGCTTAAACATTAAACCCAACAAATGCATTTTCGGCGTTACAAATATTAACTTTTTAGGACACAATATTTCAAGTTCAGGTATTCGACCAACTGAAGAAAAAATAGCCGCCATTCGAGATTTTGAACGACCAAAATCAATTAAACAAGCGCAAAAGTTTATCGGTATGGCAAATTATTACCACAGGTATATACCAAAACTAGCGGAATTAACAATTACAATTTACAACATAATAAATATTGCATCGAAAACAAAAGATAAGACTTTAATCTGGGACGAATTATCAGATGAGGTTTTTAAACGCATCAAAGATAAATTTGCGTAAAATATATTATTGAACCATTTCAATAATAAGGCCAAATTATCTTTAACGGTAGATGCGTCAAGCACAGCAATTGGTGGCGTTATACACCAACATTTTTACAATAAAAGCGAACCTTTGGCTTTTTATTCTAAAAAATTAACTTCTTCAGAAAACAAGTACAGTGCATTCGATCGAGAACTACTCGCTATTTACCTCAACATAAAAAATTTTCGGCATCTTCTAGAAGGAAGACAATTTACGGTATACACAGACCACAAACCACTAACATTTGCATTAAAATCTAAAACAGAGAGGAGCCCAAGACAGACGAGACATTTGGAATATATTTCACAATTTACAAACGATATTCAATATATTAAAGGAGAATCTAACATTGTAGCCGACACATTATCCAGAGCGTTTGAAATAGAAACACTAAAAAATGTAGAAATCAATTTCAAAAATTTACAAAAAGAACAAGAAGAAGATAGCGAACTACTGAAATTAACTAAAGAATTACACAACACACATAACCTTAAATTAATGAAAATTCCTGTACTAAATTTCGAAATATGGTATGAAACATCTGGCACAAACCCAAGACCATTTGTACCGAATAAATTACGCAAAACAATTTTCGAAACATTACATAATATAGCCCATCCAGGTACAAAAGCTACAAAAAGACTCATCACAGGAAGATATTATTGGCCTAAAATGAGCAAAGAGATAAACAATTGGTCTAAAGAATGTATTAATTGCCAAAAATCAAAAATATACCGACACACAAAATCACCCATACAGAAAATAGAGATCCCCAAAAGTAGATTCGAACATATACACATGGATATCGTAGGACCTTTACCTCCTTCACAAGGTTATAGGTATATGCTAACAATAATTGACAGATTTACGCGTTGGCCAGAAGTGTATGCACTAAGAGACATATCAGCATCTACTATTGCAAAACAATTTTTAGAAAATTATGTACCACGTTTCGGAGTACCGTTAAAAATAACAACAGACCAAGGAACACAATTTACATCAAAATTATTCACAGAATTAACGAAAATTATCGGTAGTCACAAGATCACAACATCTACATATCATCCACAAGCAAACGGGATAGTAGAACGATTTCACAGACAATTAAAAGCGCCACTAATGGCAAGAAATGCCGGAGTAAAATGTTTTGATGAACTTCCAATGACTCTCCTTGGTTTACGATCGGCATTCAAAGAAGACATCGGAGCGACTCCAGCAGAAATGGTGTACGGACAAAACCTTAAACTACCGGGAGAACTAATAGTTCCCTCAAAAGAAACGCCAACGTCCGATGATGTCTTGTGTAAATTGCATGAAAACTTTAGAAACATTCGTTCAAATATGAGTCATCATAACAACGACAATAAAGGAATTTATTTACCTAAAAATTTAAAAACTTGTAAATTTGCTTTGGTGAGAAGAATTAATAAACATTCACTACAACAACCCTACGAAGAACCATACGAGATTTTAGAAAAAGACAAGAAATTTTTTAAACTCAAAATTGATAACGAGACGAAAAACATTTCGATCGACAGAATAAAACCAGCAACCGTAGAAACAACACATGATACAAACGATTACACATTTACGAAAAAGAAACAAGTTACATTTAATTTATTCAACATACAATCTCACGGAAGGGGAGTATTGTAGTATACTTCTACTTTTTGTTAAAGCCTAAAAATATACTGTGAAAATATTTTAGGAAAATAAAATAAGTACCCGAAAATATGTTTTCAATTTTTAATAAAATTTTCACTTGAATATATTCAATTTTTCTGTTGTGCTCGAACGAATCACTTTTAATGTATTATATAAATTATTAAATAAAATATTCTAAAATAAATTATAAAAATATTTGGATTTCAAAATACCAACTCCAAACAACAACTACCATAACTGGCAGCGAAACCAAAATATAATAGAAATAAATATATATATATATATATATATATATATATATATATATATATATATATATATATATATATATATATATATATATATATATATATATATATATATATATATATATATATATATATATATATATATATATATATATATATATATATATATATATATATATATATATATATATATATATATATATATATATATATATATATATATATATATATATATATATATATATATATATATATATATATATATATATATATATATATATATATATATATATATATATATATATATATATATATATATATATATATATATATATATATATATATATATATATATATATATATATATATATATATATATATATATATATATATATATATATATATATATATATATATATATATATATATATATATATATATATATATATATATATATATATATATATATATATATATATATATATATATATATATATATATATATATATATATATATATATATATATATATATATATATATATATATATATATATATATATATATATATATATATATATATATATATATATATATATATATATATATATATATATATATATATATATATATATATATATATATATATATATATATATATATATATATATATATATATATATATATATATATATATATATATATATATATATATATATATATATATATATATATATATATATATATATATATATATATATATATATATATATATATATATATATATATATATATATATATATATATATATATATATATATATATATATATATATATATATATATATATATATATATATATATATATATATATATATATATATATATATATATATATATATATATATATATATATATATATATATATATATATATATATATATATATATATATATATATATATATATATATATATATATATATATATATATATATATATATATATATATATATATATATATATATATATATATATATATATATATATATATATATATATATATATATATATATATATATATATATATATATATATATATATATATATATATATATATATATATATATATATATATATATATATATATATATATATATATATATATATATATATATATATATATATATATATATATATATATATATATATATATATATATATATATATATATATATATATATATATATATATATATATATATATATATATATATATATATATATATATATATATATATATATATATATATATATATATATATATATATATATATATATATATATATATATATATATATATATATATATATATATATATATATATATATATATATATATATATATATATATATATATATATATATATATATATATATATATATATATATATATATATATATATATATATATATATATATATATATATATATATATATATATATATATATATATATATATATATATATATATATATATATATATATATATATATATATATATATACATATTCCTTTCCTTTGAACATGAATTAATTACATATTTTATTTCAGGTTAATGATTCAACGTAAAGTAAAGTTATTTATTCATTTTTCTAGAACATAAATAAGCATAAATTAAATATATATTTCTTCTTAGTAATTCATTATTGTAATTATTTTTTCTCAAACATATGGGTAATTCAAAAAGATTTTGTATTTTTAAGGTAATTTTCATCGTGACAATATATAAATAAATCGTATGAATTTCATATAAATGAATTAGTTAAAAGAATTCTGGTGGTTCTGGTGACCGATCGTCATTGGTGGGAATTACTCGTACCATCTCGCCGTAGGATAGTCGTGCCCATCCATGCTTTGTGATTACGTTGATGATACCCCATGGGCGATGCATGGAAAACTGATGTCGTTTTCTTGTGCGCTGAGTATCCAAAGCTATTGCGCCCAATTCTTTTGCGATGCTTTCGAGCGATGTTGGTGTGGGTTGAGTATCCGGTGGTGTTGGTGCGGATTGGATAGCCGGTATGGTCACTACCTCCGTTATTATTACCTTCTCTGTTCGACGACTCTGATGGGCTATTACACTTCGCATGTGCTTGCTCTGTTTTAGTAGTGGTGGCACTATACGTTTTGATCACTCCGGGTCCATTGCGGGCTTTACTTCGTGGTGGGTTACAAGACCCGTTTTCCCATGAGCCACTCTTATTACACCTGTCTTGGTGCGAGGTGCAGTGCCGACGCGTGTCTGGCATTCCGGCGGAGGTCTGTATGGCTTTGGTGGAGCTGCGTTTTCGCGAACTCGCAATGGTGGCTTTTCTATGTGTTGTCGGTTTCGCTTCATCCCTACGTCTGGCACGAGCCCGTGGAATGGTGTTGGGTGTAGAGGTGTTAGTGTCAGAGTAGGCTTTAATATCCTGTATATGGACCTTCCTCGTCTTATTCGGTGAGTCCAGGTCGCGCAGGATGAGGATATTGGGAGATGGAATGGCTTGAATAATAAATGGTCCTGTATATTTCGGGGCGAGCTTCCCTGAAAAATGTTGTGTGGCTGAAGAGAATACGTCTGCCGTGTCGAGTCATTTTCGGCAGTGTTGATAGCGAACATGATTTCAGGGATCTTTGAATCCCAGTCTCTGTGATCATCCTTGGTTATCATGGCCATCATTGTTTTAATTGTGCGGTTTGTTCGTTCGGTGGGGTTACTTTGGGGTGCATAGGCTGCGGTAAATTGGTGTTCAATACCTAAGTCATCGGTCAATTTTAGAATAAGTTTGCTCGCAAATGGGGTGCCGTTGTCAGTTATCAACTTTTTGGGGCATCCGAATCGGAAGATTATTCTCTCTCTATTAAATAATTATAGACCACGGCTGCTGTAGCTTGGCGGACGGGTATCAGTTCAGCACACTTCGTGAGTTTATCTACAAATACAAGTAAAGCAGTATTCCCTTTTCGAGAGCGCGGAAGGTGTCCGATAAAATCCGAAGAGACGATTTCCCGTGGAGCGTGAGCGATAGTGGTTGTCATCAAACCGACCTGTTGCTGGTTACCAGCCTTGTAGCGCGTACACGTTAGGCAGGCTTGAATATGTTTCTTGATGTCTTGCCGCATGGTGGGCCAGTAATAATGTTCTTGAGCCCTTCATAGTGTTTTGTGGTAGCCACCATAGCCGGTTGTAGGTAGGTCGTGCACTTCGCGTAGTATAGAGTATGCCTGTTCCGGTGCTATACATAATTGCCAGGTGTCGCGAGTTTGTGACTTACTATGATTCATTCTATATAATTTGTAGTTCTGAACCTTGAAATTGGGAAAATCTTGTGGATGTTTGTGGACTTGCTGCATGTGGTAGCTGTACCAATCAGTTTCCAGAAGACGGTAGAGGACATGAGTGTCCGGTAATGCTTGCCTGGAAAGAGCGTCTGCGACAATATTTAAGGTGCCACGTCGGTATTCGATTTCAAAATCATATTGCTGCAATTCTAACGCCCAATGAGCTAATCGGATTTTGGAGTGAATGAAGCCAGCGTAGTGAGTGATGATCGGTGATTACTGTGAAGTGGTATCCCTCAAGATAAGGGCGTAGTTTTCGAATTCCAAAGAGAATCGCTAAACATTCTTTTTCTGTTGTTGAATATTTTTGTTCGACATCGGTGAGCATGCGGCTGGCGTAAGCGATAACGACTTCTTGTGAGTCGATTTTCTGGGTGAGTACAACCCCGAGTCCAACGTCACTGGCATCTGTCTGCAGAGTGAAAGGTATCGTGAAGTCTGGGCACTAAAGCACAGATGCAGTAGTGAGTGCAGTCTTTAATCGAGCGAAAGCAGCCTCCTGTTGTTCATCCCAGTGCAATTTTACCCGTTTCTTTAAAAGCTTTGTTAATGGGGAAGTGATATCAGGAAATTCTTTCACGAACCGTCTATACCAGGAAGCAATTCCCAGAATTCGGCGTAATTCCTTGATGTTACGCGGTGCGGCAAGTTCTTGAATGGCATTAATTTTATCTGGATCAGTGCAACTTCCGGCCGGGGTAACCAAGTGTCCTAAATATCGGAGCTCTTGTTGGCATAGCTGGGTCTTCTCAAAATTGACCTTGAGATGCGCTTGACGTAGTCTCCTGAAAACAATTTTTAAATTTTCCATATGTTCTGTGAATGTTTTGCCTAAGACGATTATGTCGTCTAGGTATGCAAAGGCAAATGGCTCGAGTTCTGGCCCGATGACTTGATCCAGGATTCGTTGAAACGTAGCAGGCGCGGAGTGTAGCCCGAATGGCATGACTGTCCATTGGTATAACCCTCGCCCAGGGACTGTAAAGGCGGTGTACTTGCGGAAATTCTCTTCTAATGGAATCTGCCAGTAAATCTATGGTACTAATAAATCTAGCCCCCCTTAGTTTGTTCAAGGTGCTCTGAATCTGTGGTAGCGGGTAAGCGTCTCGTACACTGACTTTATTCAGTTGCTGGTAATCGATGCAAAGACGCCAGTTACCCTGTTTTTTGCGTACTAGTACAACGGCGGAGCTGTAGGGGCTCTTCGAGGCTTCAATTTTCCCCTCCGTAAGCAGTTTGTTTATTTCACAATCGATAATCTCCTGCATGGCAGGGTTGCGGGGGTAGTATCGTTGCTTAAAGGGTATGTCGGTGGTTACACGTATGGTGTGCTTATCAACGTTGCATAACTCTCGGTCAGCTTCCATGAAATTTTGTTCACTTTCACGAAAGCGGCGAATAACTACGTCTTGGTTGGTAATCATACGAAAATGTGGTAAGTCTGAGTGTTCAAACCGTAGCGTTAAAGTTTGACCGGCAATGCTGAATCGACACTTGAGCTTCGGAAGTAGGTCCATACCAATTATGAGATCTTCCTGTAAGCCTGGTAGGAAGTATACTTGATGTCGTACTTTTATGGTGCCAATTTGTATGTTTACGAGGTAGCTTTGTGTTATGGTAATCAGCTTATTGTTTGCCAGCGCAAGTTTTTTATTTTGTTTGATAACCGGGACGTCCTGTCGTATGATGTTTTTGTATTTTCTGCTTATGAATGTTAATGAGGCTCCCGTATCAATAATTGCTCTGAGCGGGCGGTTATTGCAGCGTAATTGAACGTGGTACATGACATAATCGTTTGCGTTATTTAGCTGGTGCGTTGCGATATTACCCGGTGGAATATTGGCAGTCGCGAGTCATAATTCCATTTTTCCCACAGAATGAGCAGAACAAAACTCTTGGTCGTGTACAAGTGATTCGAATGTGCCCTGCCTGTTTGCATCTCCAACAATGTGTATTTCGCGAATAAATGGTATTCATTACCCAATTCGTAACATGCGGACGGGATTGTGACCTGTCTTCCTCACCACGGATGTGCTCGTACTCATCGGTTTGTGTCATAAATGTGTCGAGGTTGTTGAAATCGCTGCGACGAATGTAGAGATGATATTCGGGGCGTAAGCCTTCATATATTCTATCTATTTGGTTTTCATATTTCAAATGCGGATGCCGACGTATCATGGTCATCATGCTCATTATATAATCCTTAGCTCGCTCTCTGCCACCTTGTCGTCGTCGTATAATACCTTCTTCTAGACGTTGAAGATGGCGTGGTGGAAGAAAGAATTTATATGCGGCTTCTTTGAACTGTTCCCACGACGTAACTTCTCCTCATCTATAGCGCCACCAATCTCTGGCGCGTTCTCTTAGTAATTCAGTGAGTGGTAGTAAGAGCTGATCGTGTGGTATACGGTAGCAATCGGCCAATTCTTCCATATTTTCAATAAAATCTAAAATGGAGCGGGTGCCGTTGAAATGAACATTCCACTTACGTACGGTGTTCATTAGGTCGGGTATTGCCGGTGTAGTTGCTGCTGTATTCGTTTCTGTAGTTGTCATGGCCGGTATGCTGCTGTTGTAGGGTATACAAATGAAGTCGTAGTTTGCGGTACCATAATGCTCATGGTTGGTGTCGGGCTCGATGTACGTATTGGACTTTTCTTTTCTTCCCGTTTTAGTTTTAGGAAATTACTCAAACGCTGATGCATTTCTCGCATGGTGCCATCTGTTGATAGACCAAGCAATTCCATTTGCGTTTCTAACTCTTCTTTCTTTAGTTTGTAGATAAAGCTTAGTTGTTGTGGTAAGGTTTCTTCCTTGTTCGTGTCTTCTATGTTGGAACCGCCCTGCGATGAAGGCGGTCCCTGCTCGGGCGCCATTTGTAACGAGTTTTCTTTTCCAGCTGGGGTAAGTTCAGCGGCCCCAGGGTACATCTCAGAAGGGCCTCGTATTGAGTCAACAGTGTGCTTGTGTCCATATATCTGCTTAAACACCATGCGAATTATATCCTACGGCGGTCGGTAAAAGCTAAATTAATTTTTGTTTCTTATTTTGATTTTGTGACGTCACTAGAAACACGTTAGTGATAAACCGTGACGTCACTTCGTTTATGTCGTCATTTCGATGTGTCTGTCCTTTTCGGTGTGATCGTCTTTTTGTCTGCCGGTTTGTCGTTATATCCGTCAACTTAATTTTAATTATGAAAAAATGTTTGCTTAGTTCGAAGTTCGAACCGTCGTACTTTCGCACCTGAGTGTGCGATGCCATACGCTATGCTATTTAGTGTCGGTAGTTACTATGATCTATAGTTGAGGTTTTAGCAGACTACTCTGCTAAGCACATTGTAACAGTTGTGGTTGTTACAAAGGCGTAATTAAGTGTTTAACGTTTTTAAAGTAACGAATTGACTAACAAATACTTGGCAAATATAATGCAATACTTTTATTGGTCAAAAGAATAAACAATTATGGGAACGAGGTAGTGAAGTGCGTAATATGAATAAATGTGTACCAATATTGCACCAGTATACCCAAAATAATTTGATAATATCCAAACACAGATGTTTGTTTCATGCTAGTGGCAACGCTTTCAAAATTGCTAAACAAACACGAAACACGGTTCGGATATCTAATTTTCCCTTTTTTTAAATTTCTCCTGCTCAGCCAAGTTCGTGTAAAGGCAGCATAATCAGACCATTATTCTCTTCTACTTTTCATCCTTTGTTTGCACGAGGAAGTACAGCTGGGAAACCAGACCGACCGGCGTCTCTTAAAAACGTACGAAAGCGTTGACGGCTTTACGTTAAAATCTGAAACTTTAAGAAGATGGGATGTATTCCCAACTCTACAATATTTTTCCGAACTGTATGTTCTTCCTAAAGTCGGAACAAATTGATAATAGGGACCTTTTTTCTTGAATTTTTTTAACCTTTACTTTTCGTCGTTGGAAATGTAATTACAAATTTGTATCTGAAACTTACAAGCTTTAGAGGCACTGAAACATTGTATTAGCACATTATCAGCCTTATAATGTATCACGATACGAAAACGTTGGCGAACACGAAGCAAATATGAAACCAATTCTTGGCTCAGATAATAAAACTTATTCCTTCACTTCGTTTCATTTTCCAATTTATTGTTCGGATCTACAGAAAATGTGCGCTTGCTTACCTCCTCTCACTCCTCCTCACCCCACATTAATATGAACCATGCTGTTCTCGTTTCCGAGCCCGAGCTTGGTTTTAACGCAATATTTAGTTTCTGAGTTTATTTATTAAAGGAAAGGGTACAGTGTTAATTAAATTATCTGGTTTGATAGACTGGCGTTGTAGGTTTTAAACCGTGTTTTTGCTCGGGCTTCTTGGCGGCAAGAAGCTTCTCGAAGAAAACTCCTCGGTGCGCAGCTGTCAACCTTTGAGTTGCAATCATGGTGCCTTCGCATCGTTCGTGCACAAAGGTCCTTTCACAACACATGCTTCTTTGCTGTAACGAACGCTTTTTTGCTATCGTCGAATTTTGACAATCCTTTCGTGAAGTATTCGTGATACATTATCAAAACAAAAAGCTTTAACAAAAAGCGTTCGTCACAGCGAAAAGCGCTTTTGCTTATAAGTGCCGTGAGAGGAGGAGTGAGAGGATGCATGCATGCGCACATTTGCTGTAGATCCCAACAACAATAAACGGGAAAATGAAACGAAGTGAACGAAGAAGTTGCCTTATCTGAGCCAGGAGTTGGTTTCGCATTTGTTTCGTGTTCGTCAACGTTTTCGTATCGTGATAAGTTATAAGGCTGTATATCTCTATAACCAGGTGAGATATCAATTCGGCAGATATATCGTTTCAATGATATTTAAAAATTGTTTTGATTGTCTACCATTTGTATTATATGCTTTTTTATAAACATCGTCATGGTGAAGGAGTTATTTTAATATATCTGAAAGTACTAAGCACATATAAGAAAATAATTTTTCGTTTCTAAACGAACACATTAACAGCCTTATAATATATCACGAAAACGAAACTCAATATTTATTTCTCTTTTGTTATTTCCCCTCCTTTTTTTGATTTAACGAAAAGGTGAAGAAGCACGCTAAAATAACGGGAACGAAAACGAATCGAAAATTGGTTTGTTGATTTTTTACGTGCTTTCCAGTGTTCAATCGAAACTCACTTCATAATGTAATATGGAAACTTCAAGAAAGGGTTGTCAAAATGTGACGAACAAAGTGTTTCCCGGAGTCTTTTGCTGCATAATATTGTGGGAGGAATTCTACAAACGTGCGTTTTTTGACATTATTATTAAAGTTAATAATGAAACGGTTTGCAATTGATTTATTATAAATTATGTTCGGGTTATATAAAAAGCAGGAACACCTTTACCGCCACACAAATCGCCGGTTTTGACGTTTTTGTTGTAGTTGTTTTTGTAAACAAAAACAACAACAAATTTTTTGGCGCTCGCTTAATTTCCGAGAAAAAGGTCCTTGAAGTTGAAAATCCTTGAAGTTGTATCTCGTAAACTAGACACAGTATCTGTATAATATAGCACCCAAATGGTAATAGTAATGTATTTGATTTGTGTGATTAAATTTTTTCGAAAAACGTGAATTTTTCAAGAAAATTAAACATTTCCATTTGTAGTACCTTTTTCCGTGTTTATTATTTATTTTTTCTTTCTAAAATGTATAATTAATTCCCTGTAAATTTTCAATATTTAAAAATAAAGGCTTGCAAGCTTTCTGTGTATATTTTTTTCATCAAAATCAATGCAGTTATTGCGGAGAAAACACATTTCAAAGGTTAAAAATACTTATGTATAAGTCCTTATTTGCAGACCACAACACTGACCGTGATCCTGTGTTTTCACACGGTAACATTGCACTGTATACGGTAACACATAACAGCTATGTAAATGCCCAGTGATTTACAAAGCGGAATGAATATCGATAGTGATTTACAAAGCATCGAATGTGCTGATATTCGATAAAATTTAGCTATATATTTTTAAAATAAATATCGATCTTTGTATACTTAAAAATTATGTATGATATTTGTTTGAACTGATTTTTCGAAAAGGCAATAAACTTGAGTCAGCATAAATATGTGGATAATAAATTTTGTTTTCATAAAAGTATCCATATACCCTTAACACCCTTAAGTACGTTAAGTACTAGGGCAAATATAATATTGTTTGCATAAAAGTGTTCGTATATGGCGGCCTTCGGTCGCGGCAAATATTAAAACCCTCAGCACATAAAATACTAAGACAAATATAATATTGTTTGCATAAAAGGTCTTCATATATGGCGGCCTTCGGGCGCGGCAAGGATTAAAACTCTCCGCACGTAAAACACTAAGGCAAATATAATACTGTTTGCATAAAAAGTGTTCATATATAGCGGCCTTCGGTCGCGGCAAGGATTAAAACCCTCAGCACGTAAAACATAAGGCAAATATAATATTGTTTGCATAAAAGGTGTTCATATATGGTATTTTCATGAAAATTAATGTAACAGATTTATGCACCAGAATAATGTACCAAATTAGTGTACCAGAATAATGTACCGGAATAGTGTACCAGACAAGCATTTTGAATGCCAACATGCCTGAAAAGTTATGTGAATGAGAAGGACCAATGCTTGAACGCAACCATGGTTGCTTAAATCACGATTTTACAAATGGGAAAATTGGGAGGCTTTAAAGTGTAAAATATGGCGTTATTATTACAACATAGAAGTTTTCAAAACGAATTTTCTCGTAAATTAATAAAGCAATTTTGGTGAAAAATACGTTCAGAAAGGTGAAAATGTACTGCTTTGAAATCTGGACTGAATTATATATGGTATGTATATATTATTTGGATAAAAAAATTAATTAATGGAAAAAAATAGTAGTAAATATAAAATGTTTAAATTTTTGGGTAAAACTGAAAGGTGAACAATAAAAAGGCATTAAAAATGTTTATAAAGATGTACGTTTTATATCATTTTGTATGGTTTATGACAATTTGTATTGACTATTTGTCAATTATATTGACAATTTCTTTTGAAAATTAACTGTCATAATTCTTAAACTAAAGGTGAGCGACAAAAAATTTTTTGTTATTTAGTGATAATTGGGCCACATTAAGCCCACGGAGTCGTATTATTGGAGAGTTTGTGCGGAGGTAAAGTTAAGCCAAAAATCATCCTGTACTAGTATACTGCGTAATACAAAGATGTGTTTCCTGTCATTTTTCTCTGCTTTGAGAGCTTACAGATAAGCAGCAGATAAAATTTCGTTGGGCACGAATAAACAAACGTTGTTAGTGTTTATCAGTGCATTACAGGCAAAAACTGGATGCCGAAGCCGCGTGCTGGTTGAGTGCAAGTACCGAAACAGCTAGTGAATAAAACGCGAGCAAGAAACCTTTCGCTTGGGTATGAGTGAAGCGGCGTCGTAAATATTTATTCAGTAACATTCAGGACGTCGTTTAGCGAGGAGGGTGTTTTTTTTGCGAGCAACCGGATGGGTTGCTAATGGAAAACAGACCTTATCTAAGGAAGCTGACGAAAGTTTTGTATATTAAAAAAATTCCGAGCGTCTTCTCAAAGCCAGTGTCTCAGTCATTCAATTAGTTCCGGTTTTTGTAATGAGGCCATGAATGTGCAATAAATAAAATGCTATGTGATTTTACAATTTTTTTCTGAAATTTGTGAATTGTGCGATTACAGTGTGACTTTGTAGTCGTAGTCTTCGGAAAAAAAGCGCAGATACTTTTTATGTGGTCCAATGAACATAAGTTTATTGTTGCTGTATATCCAAAAAAAAAAAAGAAATTGAAAAACAAATCGAAAGTGGAGGAAGAAGTTACATTATTTTAACTTGTAATTAGCTTCGGTTTTGTTCCATCTTCGTTAGTATCTTCGTATCGAGATACATTATAAGCAGAGACAACGAGATAGGAAACTCTTTTCCCGAAAAAAATGTGTCAAAAAAATGACAAAATTTTACACGACCGAAACTCACGTACAGGGGTTATGTATATGTATGCGTAATTCACCATATTAAATGTCACGTATGTTATTTCATGAAAATATGTAAACAACAGTTCGCTTCGGCGGCTTGATTTGAAAGCACATTTTGTGCTCTATTTTGAAGTCAAAATAATAAGAAAATGAGTCACGAAAAAGAATTTAAATTCAATAAGTTCTATAAAGTTTAAGTGAAAGAAAATATTAATATGTAAAAGTAGAACAGAACATGGGCTTCAGCTAGAATTCGAACGGGTTGGCCAACACCACTTTGAGCTGGCCAACACCACTGGTGTCTTATTTTCATGTCACCACAAATCCCAAAATAGGATAAAGAGCTGATGAATATTGTGGAATCCCGTAGGAAGGAACAACAAGAAAGAGTTGAGGACGATGTTGACATTACTCCGGATGAACTCAATATTGCCATAACTCGTCCTTCGGTGATGGCAAACAGCAAAATCAAATACTATGCGCGGATATTTTTGAGACCGAAAATGTAGAAATCGAGCCGTTGCGAACGTTGTTTAGGAAACCTAGGAAGGAAACGCGTTAAATTCAGCTTATGCTGAGAATATTGAACCAAAAATGGTTTTAGTAAAAAGCACCGGAAGTAAATGGCTGCAAAAAGAAATCCACGAAAACAGCAGAGAAACATTTTTGAGAGCGCTGGAAGGAAAGAATCAATGCCGCTCCTGCATGAAGTCCTCAAGAATGGCAATGAGACTAAATAATTTAAAACGTATAAGCGCGAAGTAATCCAAAAAGTAAAAACAATATAATGATCGAATTCTAATTAATTTTGAATATTTTCCTTTCTAGAAAAGAAGGAGCAAAGAAGTGAAAAGAAAACAGACGCAAAAAAGACAACGGAGGAAACAGTATCAAAAATGGAAGTAGCCGAAAGGAATTTATTTGATGAGAGCAGTAGTAGTGATACGGATTTCCTATAGTAAACAAATGAAAACATAAAATTTCCATCAGAGGGCTGTTTTCCATCAGAGGATGTTTCCACATTGGCGCGTTACCGGTTTTTTTTGGATGTCCGGTTCCCCAGTAGGCCTATAACACCCATATACAAATATACAATGCACACTTATTTAATGTATTTACAAATATACAATGTACACTTATTAGATATACGTAACAAATTGTAAGGAAATTAAAATTGTACAATGATATGTAAAACATTTCACAAACGTTAATATATATGAAATTTAAAATGATTGTTACGATGTTACATTTTATGAATGTTAATGGATGTTGGTGATAATTTATGATATAATGTTGCATAGTTAGTAATTAAATAAATTTAGTTAAGCACAGTTAAATTTAGTTAAGCACAGTTAAAGAGTTAAAACGAAGCAAATATAAAAAGTGCACTCACAAATATAATATACATATACAATATAATATACACCAAATATAGAGGAAGAAGGCGTATTATACAGCTTAGATGATCCACCGCTTTCAGACGGCGGTGGATAATTTGAGAATATTAAATTTTCTTTAACATCTGCATCAATCGCTGGGGTTAACAAATTTAAATTTAAATCGGGCACTGCATCCCGTCTTAGTCTTGTTCGTTTTTGTCCACACTTGGTTTCTGAAAAGTGCTTCGTACATGCATATAACCGTCTTTTATGGTCATCCTTCACACCCAAAAGCCGACACCATTCTAATCTTCTATTTTCATTTTGGTATATATACAAAAGTAGAAAAGACAAAATTACGAGTCAAAAGCGTGCCAACATGCACGAGAAATGAAACGTATATATATATATATATATATATATATATATATATATATATATATATATATATATATATATATATATATATATATATATATATATATATATATATATATATATATATATATATATATATATATATATATATATATATATATATATATATATATATATATATATATATATATATATATATATATATATATATATATATATATATATATATATATATATATATATATATATATATATATATATATATATATATATATATATATATATATATATATATATATATATATATATATATATATATATATATATATATATATATATATATATATATATATATATATATATATATATATATATATATATATATATATATATATATATATATATATATATATATATATATATATATATATATATATATATATATATATATATATATATATATATATATATATATATATATATATATATATATATAATATATATATATATATATATATATATATATATATATATATATATATATATATATATATATATATATATATATATATATATATATATATATATATATATATATATATATATATATATATATATATATATATATATATATATATATATATATATATATATATATATATATATATATATATATATATATATATATATATATATATATATATATATATATATATATATATATATATATATATATATATATATATATATATATATATATATATATATATATATATATATATATATATATATATATATATATATATATATATATATATATATATATATATATATATATATATATATATATATATATATATATATATATATATATATATATATATATATATATATATATATATATATATATATATATATATATATATATATATATATATTATATATATATATATATATATATATATATATATATATATATATATATATATATATATATATATATATATATATATATATATATATATATATATATATATATATATATATATATATATATATATATATATATATATATATATATATATATATATATATATATAATATATATATATATATATATATATATATATATATATATATATATATATATATATATATATATATATATATATATATATATATATATATATATATATATATATATATATATATATATATATATATATATATATATATATATATATATATATATATATATATATATATATATATATATATATATATATATATATATATATATATATATATATATATATATATATATATATATATATATATATATATATATATATATATATATATATATATATATATATATATATAT
>CAWZZZ010000034.1:0-33439 GCA_963966595.1 Physocephala rufipes | reverse complement strand
GACAAGACAAAGACAAGACAAAGACAAGACAAAGACAAGACAAAGACAAGACAAAGACAAGACAAAGACAAGACAAAGACAAGACAAAGACAAGACAAAGACAAGACAAAGACAAGACAAAGACAAGACAAAGACAAGACAAAGACAAGACAAAGACAAGACAAAGACAAGACAAAGACAAGACAAAGACAAGACAAAGACAAGACAAAGACAAGACAAAGACAAGACAAAGACAAGACAAAGACAAGACAAAGACAAGACAAAGACAAGACAAAGACAAGACAAAGACAAGACAAAGACAAGACAAAGACAAGACAAAGACAAGACAAAGACAAGACAAAGACAAGACAAAGACAAGACAAAGACAAGACAAAGACAAGACAAAGACAAGACAAAGACAAGACAAAGACAAGACAAAGACAAGACAAAGACAAGACAAAGACAAGACAAAGACAAGACAAAGACAAGACAAAGACAAGACAAAGACAAGACAAAGACAAGACAAAGACAAGACAAAGACAAGACAAAGACAAGACAAAGACAAGACAAAGACAAGACAAAGACAAGACAAAGACAAGACAAAGACAAGACAAAGACAAGACAAAGACAAGACAAAGACAAGACAAAGACAAGACAAAGACAAGACAAAGACAAGACAAAGACAAGACAAAGACAAGACAAAGACAAGACAAAGACAAGACAAAGACAAGACAAAGACAAGACAAAGACAAGACAAAGACAAGACAAAGACAAGACAAAGACAAGACAAAGACAAGACAAAGACAAGACAAAGACAAGACAAAGACAAGACAAAGACAAGACAAAGACAAGACAAAGACAAGACAAAGACAAGACAAAGACAAGACAAAGACAAGACAAAGACAAGACAAAGACAAGACAAAGACAAGACAAAGACAAGACAAAGACAAGACAAAGACAAGACAAAGACAAGACAAAGACAAGACAAAGACAAGACAAAGACAAGACAAAGACAAGACAAAGACAAGACAAAGACAAGACAAAGACAAGACAAAGACAAGACAAAGACAAGACAAAGACAAGACAAAGACAAGACAAAGACAAGACAAAGACAAGACAAAGACAAGACAAAGACAAGACAAAGACAAGACAAAGACAAGACAAAGACAAGACAAAGACAAGACAAAGACAAGACAAAGACAAGACAAAGACAAGACAAAGACAAGACAAAGACAAGACAAAGACAAGACAAAGACAAGACAAAGACAAGACAAAGACAAGACAAAGACAAGACAAAGACAAGACAAAGACAAGACAAAGACAAGACAAAGACAAGACAAAGACAAGACAAAGACAAGACAAAGACAAGACAAAGACAAGACAAAGACAAGACAAAGACAAGACAAAGACAAGACAAAGACAAGACAAAGACAAGACAAAGACAAGACAAAGACAAGACAAAGACAAGACAAAGACAAGACAAAGACAAGACAAAGACAAGACAAAGACAAGACAAAGACAAGACAAAGACAAGACAAAGACAAGACAAAGACAAGACAAAGACAAGACAAAGACAAGACAAAGACAAGACAAAGACAAGACAAAGACAAGACAAAGACAAGACAAAGACAAGACAAAGACAAGACAAAGACAAGACAAAGACAAGACAAAGACAAGACAAAGACAAGACAAAGACAAGACAAAGACAAGACAAAGACAAGACAAAGACAAGACAAAGACAAGACAAAGACAAGACAAAGACAAGACAAAGACAAGACAAAGACAAGACAAAGACAAGACAAAGACAAGACAAAGACAAGACAAAGACAAGACAAAGACAAGACAAAGACAAGACAAAGACAAGACAAAGACAAGACAAAGACAAGACAAAGACAAGACAAAGACAAGACAAAGACAAGACAAAGACAAGACAAAGACAAGACAAAGACAAGACAAAGACAAGACAAAGACAAGACAAAGACAAGACAAAGACAAGACAAAGACAAGACAAAGACAAGACAAAGACAAGACAAAGACAAGACAAAGACAAGACAAAGACAAGACAAAGACAAGACAAAGACAAGACAAAGACAAGACAAAGACAAGACAAAGACAAGACAAAGACAAGACAAAGACAAGACAAAGACAAGACAAAGACAAGACAAAGACAAGACAAAGACAAGACAAAGACAAGACAAAGACAAGACAAAGACAAGACAAAGACAAGACAAAGACAAGACAAAGACAAGACAAAGACAAGACAAAGACAAGACAAAGACAAGACAAAGACAAGACAAAGACAAGACAAAGACAAGACAAAGACAAGACAAAGACAAGACAAAGACAAGACAAAGACAAGACAAAGACAAGACAAAGACAAGACAAAGACAAGACAAAGACAAGACAAAGACAAGACAAAGACAAGACAAAGACAAGACAAAGACAAGACAAAGACAAGACAAAGACAAGACAAAGACAAGACAAAGACAAGACAAAGACAAGACAAAGACAAGACAAAGACAAGACAAAGACAAGACAAAGACAAGACAAAGACAAGACAAAGACAAGACAAAGACAAGACAAAGACAAGACAAAGACAAGACAAAGACAAGACAAAGACAAGACAAAGACAAGACAAAGACAAGACAAAGACAAGACAAAGACAAGACAAAGACAAGACAAAGACAAGACAAAGACAAGACAAAGACAAGACAAAGACAAGACAAAGACAAGACAAAGACAAGACAAAGACAAGACAAAGACAAGACAAAGACAAGACAAAGACAAGACAAAGACAAGACAAAGACAAGACAAAGACAAGACAAAGACAAGACAAAGACAAGACAAAGACAAGACAAAGACAAGACAAAGACAAGACAAAGACAAGACAAAGACAAGACAAAGACAAGACAAAGACAAGACAAAGACAAGACAAAGACAAGACAAAGACAAGACAAAGACAAGACAAAGACAAGACAAAGACAAGACAAAGACAAGACAAAGACAAGACAAAGACAAGACAAAGACAAGACAAAGACAAGACAAAGACAAGACAAAGACAAGACAAAGACAAGACAAAGACAAGACAAAGACAAGACAAAGACAAGACAAAGACAAGACAAAGACAAGACAAAGACAAGACAAAGACAAGACAAAGACAAGACAAAGACAAGACAAAGACAAGACAAAGACAAGACAAAGACAAGACAAAGACAAGACAAAGACAAGACAAAGACAAGACAAAGACAAGACAAAGACAAGACAAAGACAAGACAAAGACAAGACAAAGACAAGACAAAGACAAGACAAAGACAAGACAAAGACAAGACAAAGACAAGACAAAGACAAGACAAAGACAAGACAAAGACAAGACAAAGACAAGACAAAGACAAGACAAAGACAAGACAAAGACAAGACAAAGACAAGACAAAGACAAGACAAAGACAAGACAAAGACAAGACAAAGACAAGACAAAGACAAGACAAAGACAAGACAAAGACAAGACAAAGACAAGACAAAGACAAGACAAAGACAAGACAAAGACAAGACAAAGACAAGACAAAGACAAGACAAAGACAAGACAAAGACAAGACAAAGACAAGACAAAGACAAGACAAAGACAAGACAAAGACAAGACAAAGACAAGACAAAGACAAGACAAAGACAAGACAAAGACAAGACAAAGACAAGACAAAGACAAGACAAAGACAAGACAAAGACAAGACAAAGACAAGACAAAGACAAGACAAAGACAAGACAAAGACAAGACAAAGACAAGACAAAGACAAGACAAAGACAAGACAAAGACAAGACAAAGACAAGACAAAGACAAGACAAAGACAAGACAAAGACAAGACAAAGACAAGACAAAGACAAGACAAAGACAAGACAAAGACAAGACAAAGACAAGACAAAGACAAGACAAAGACAAGACAAAGACAAGACAAAGACAAGACAAAGACAAGACAAAGACAAGACAAAGACAAGACAAAGACAAGACAAAGACAAGACAAAGACAAGACAAAGACAAGACAAAGACAAGACAAAGACAAGACAAAGACAAGACAAAGACAAGACAAAGACAAGACAAAGACAAGACAAAGACAAGACAAAGACAAGACAAAGACAAGACAAAGACAAGACAAAGACAAGACAAAGACAAGACAAAGACAAGACAAAGACAAGACAAAGACAAGACAAAGACAAGACAAAGACAAGACAAAGACAAGACAAAGACAAGACAAAGACAAGACAAAGACAAGACAAAGACAAGACAAAGACAAGACAAAGACAAGACAAAGACAAGACAAAGACAAGACAAAGACAAGACAAAGACAAGACAAAGACAAGACAAAGACAAGACAAAGACAAGACAAAGACAAGACAAAGACAAGACAAAGACAAGACAAAGACAAGACAAAGACAAGACAAAGACAAGACAAAGACAAGACAAAGACAAGACAAAGACAAGACAAAGACAAGACAAAGACAAGACAAAGACAAGACAAAGACAAGACAAAGACAAGACAAAGACAAGACAAAGACAAGACAAAGACAAGACAAAGACAAGACAAAGACAAGACAAAGACAAGACAAAGACAAGACAAAGACAAGACAAAGACAAGACAAAGACAAGACAAAGACAAGACAAAGACAAGACAAAGACAAGACAAAGACAAGACAAAGACAAGACAAAGACAAGACAAAGACAAGACAAAGACAAGACAAAGACAAGACAAAGACAAGACAAAGACAAGACAAAGACAAGACAAAGACAAGACAAAGACAAGACAAAGACAAGACAAAGACAAGACAAAGACAAGACAAAGACAAGACAAAGACAAGACAAAGACAAGACAAAGACAAGACAAAGACAAGACAAAGACAAGACAAAGACAAGACAAAGACAAGACAAAGACAAGACAAAGACAAGACAAAGACAAGACAAAGACAAGACAAAGACAAGACAAAGACAAGACAAAGACAAGACAAAGACAAGACAAAGACAAGACAAAGACAAGACAAAGACAAGACAAAGACAAGACAAAGACAAGACAAAGACAAGACAAAGACAAGACAAAGACAAGACAAAGACAAGACAAAGACAAGACAAAGACAAGACAAAGACAAGACAAAGACAAGACAAAGACAAGACAAAGACAAGACAAAGACAAGACAAAGACAAGACAAAGACAAGACAAAGACAAGACAAAGACAAGACAAAGACAAGACAAAGACAAGACAAAGACAAGACAAAGACAAGACAAAGACAAGACAAAGACAAGACAAAGACAAGACAAAGACAAGACAAAGACAAGACAAAGACAAGACAAAGACAAGACAAAGACAAGACAAAGACAAGACAAAGACAAGACAAAGACAAGACAAAGACAAGACAAAGACAAGACAAAGACAAGACAAAGACAAGACAAAGACAAGACAAAGACAAGACAAAGACAAGACAAAGACAAGACAAAGACAAGACAAAGACAAGACAAAGACAAGACAAAGACAAGACAAAGACAAGACAAAGACAAGACAAAGACAAGACAAAGACAAGACAAAGACAAGACAAAGACAAGACAAAGACAAGACAAAGACAAGACAAAGACAAGACAAAGACAAGACAAAGACAAGACAAAGACAAGACAAAGACAAGACAAAGACAAGACAAAGACAAGACAAAGACAAGACAAAGACAAGACAAAGACAAGACAAAGACAAGACAAAGACAAGACAAAGACAAGACAAAGACAAGACAAAGACAAGACAAAGACAAGACAAAGACAAGACAAAGACAAGACAAAGACAAGACAAAGACAAGACAAAGACAAGACAAAGACAAGACAAAGACAAGACAAAGACAAGACAAAGACAAGACAAAGACAAGACAAAGACAAGACAAAGACAAGACAAAGACAAGACAAAGACAAGACAAAGACAAGACAAAGACAAGACAAAGACAAGACAAAGACAAGACAAAGACAAGACAAAGACAAGACAAAGACAAGACAAAGACAAGACAAAGACAAGACAAAGACAAGACAAAGACAAGACAAAGACAAGACAAAGACAAGACAAAGACAAGACAAAGACAAGACAAAGACAAGACAAAGACAAGACAAAGACAAGACAAAGACAAGACAAAGACAAGACAAAGACAAGACAAAGACAAGACAAAGACAAGACAAAGACAAGACAAAGACAAGACAAAGACAAGACAAAGACAAGACAAAGACAAGACAAAGACAAGACAAAGACAAGACAAAGACAAGACAAAGACAAGACAAAGACAAGACAAAGACAAGACAAAGACAAGACAAAGACAAGACAAAGACAAGACAAAGACAAGACAAAGACAAGACAAAGACAAGACAAAGACAAGACAAAGACAAGACAAAGACAAGACAAAGACAAGACAAAGACAAGACAAAGACAAGACAAAGACAAGACAAAGACAAGACAAAGACAAGACAAAGACAAGACAAAGACAAGACAAAGACAAGACAAAGACAAGACAAAGACAAGACAAAGACAAGACAAAGACAAGACAAAGACAAGACAAAGACAAGACAAAGACAAGACAAAGACAAGACAAAGACAAGACAAAGACAAGACAAAGACAAGACAAAGACAAGACAAAGACAAGACAAAGACAAGACAAAGACAAGACAAAGACAAGACAAAGACAAGACAAAGACAAGACAAAGACAAGACAAAGACAAGACAAAGACAAGACAAAGACAAGACAAAGACAAGACAAAGACAAGACAAAGACAAGACAAAGACAAGACAAAGACAAGACAAAGACAAGACAAAGACAAGACAAAGACAAGACAAAGACAAGACAAAGACAAGACAAAGACAAGACAAAGACAAGACAAAGACAAGACAAAGACAAGACAAAGACAAGACAAAGACAAGACAAAGACAAGACAAAGACAAGACAAAGACAAGACAAAGACAAGACAAAGACAAGACAAAGACAAGACAAAGACAAGACAAAGACAAGACAAAGACAAGACAAAGACAAGACAAAGACAAGACAAAGACAAGACAAAGACAAGACAAAGACAAGACAAAGACAAGACAAAGACAAGACAAAGACAAGACAAAGACAAGACAAAGACAAGACAAAGACAAGACAAAGACAAGACAAAGACAAGACAAAGACAAGACAAAGACAAGACAAAGACAAGACAAAGACAAGACAAAGACAAGACAAAGACAAGACAAAGACAAGACAAAGACAAGACAAAGACAAGACAAAGACAAGACAAAGACAAGACAAAGACAAGACAAAGACAAGACAAAGACAAGACAAAGACAAGACAAAGACAAGACAAAGACAAGACAAAGACAAGACAAAGACAAGACAAAGACAAGACAAAGACAAGACAAAGACAAGACAAAGACAAGACAAAGACAAGACAAAGACAAGACAAAGACAAGACAAAGACAAGACAAAGACAAGACAAAGACAAGACAAAGACAAGACAAAGACAAGACAAAGACAAGACAAAGACAAGACAAAGACAAGACAAAGACAAGACAAAGACAAGACAAAGACAAGACAAAGACAAGACAAAGACAAGACAAAGACAAGACAAAGACAAGACAAAGACAAGACAAAGACAAGACAAAGACAAGACAAAGACAAGACAAAGACAAGACAAAGACAAGACAAAGACAAGACAAAGACAAGACAAAGACAAGACAAAGACAAGACAAAGACAAGACAAAGACAAGACAAAGACAAGACAAAGACAAGACAAAGACAAGACAAAGACAAGACAAAGACAAGACAAAGACAAGACAAAGACAAGACAAAGACAAGACAAAGACAAGACAAAGACAAGACAAAGACAAGACAAAGACAAGACAAAGACAAGACAAAGACAAGACAAAGACAAGACAAAGACAAGACAAAGACAAGACAAAGACAAGACAAAGACAAGACAAAGACAAGACAAAGACAAGACAAAGACAAGACAAAGACAAGACAAAGACAAGACAAAGACAAGACAAAGACAAGACAAAGACAAGACAAAGACAAGACAAAGACAAGACAAAGACAAGACAAAGACAAGACAAAGACAAGACAAAGACAAGACAAAGACAAGACAAAGACAAGACAAAGACAAGACAAAGACAAGACAAAGACAAGACAAAGACAAGACAAAGACAAGACAAAGACAAGACAAAGACAAGACAAAGACAAGACAAAGACAAGACAAAGACAAGACAAAGACAAGACAAAGACAAGACAAAGACAAGACAAAGACAAGACAAAGACAAGACAAAGACAAGACAAAGACAAGACAAAGACAAGACAAAGACAAGACAAAGACAAGACAAAGACAAGACAAAGACAAGACAAAGACAAGACAAAGACAAGACAAAGACAAGACAAAGACAAGACAAAGACAAGACAAAGACAAGACAAAGACAAGACAAAGACAAGACAAAGACAAGACAAAGACAAGACAAAGACAAGACAAAGACAAGACAAAGACAAGACAAAGACAAGACAAAGACAAGACAAAGACAAGACAAAGACAAGACAAAGACAAGACAAAGACAAGACAAAGACAAGACAAAGACAAGACAAAGACAAGACAAAGACAAGACAAAGACAAGACAAAGACAAGACAAAGACAAGACAAAGACAAGACAAAGACAAGACAAAGACAAGACAAAGACAAGACAAAGACAAGACAAAGACAAGACAAAGACAAGACAAAGACAAGACAAAGACAAGACAAAGACAAGACAAAGACAAGACAAAGACAAGACAAAGACAAGACAAAGACAAGACAAAGACAAGACAAAGACAAGACAAAGACAAGACAAAGACAAGACAAAGACAAGACAAAGACAAGACAAAGACAAGACAAAGACAAGACAAAGACAAGACAAAGACAAGACAAAGACAAGACAAAGACAAGACAAAGACAAGACAAAGACAAGACAAAGACAAGACAAAGACAAGACAAAGACAAGACAAAGACAAGACAAAGACAAGACAAAGACAAGACAAAGACAAGACAAAGACAAGACAAAGACAAGACAAAGACAAGACAAAGACAAGACAAAGACAAGACAAAGACAAGACAAAGACAAGACAAAGACAAGACAAAGACAAGACAAAGACAAGACAAAGACAAGACAAAGACAAGACAAAGACAAGACAAAGACAAGACAAAGACAAGACAAAGACAAGACAAAGACAAGACAAAGACAAGACAAAGACAAGACAAAGACAAGACAAAGACAAGACAAAGACAAGACAAAGACAAGACAAAGACAAGACAAAGACAAGACAAAGACAAGACAAAGACAAGACAAAGACAAGACAAAGACAAGACAAAGACAAGACAAAGACAAGACAAAGACAAGACAAAGACAAGACAAAGACAAGACAAAGACAAGACAAAGACAAGACAAAGACAAGACAAAGACAAGACAAAGACAAGACAAAGACAAGACAAAGACAAGACAAAGACAAGACAAAGACAAGACAAAGACAAGACAAAGACAAGACAAAGACAAGACAAAGACAAGACAAAGACAAGACAAAGACAAGACAAAGACAAGACAAAGACAAGACAAAGACAAGACAAAGACAAGACAAAGACAAGACAAAGACAAGACAAAGACAAGACAAAGACAAGACAAAGACAAGACAAAGACAAGACAAAGACAAGACAAAGACAAGACAAAGACAAGACAAAGACAAGACAAAGACAAGACAAAGACAAGACAAAGACAAGACAAAGACAAGACAAAGACAAGACAAAGACAAGACAAAGACAAGACAAAGACAAGACAAAGACAAGACAAAGACAAGACAAAGACAAGACAAAGACAAGACAAAGACAAGACAAAGACAAGACAAAGACAAGACAAAGACAAGACAAAGACAAGACAAAGACAAGACAAAGACAAGACAAAGACAAGACAAAGACAAGACAAAGACAAGACAAAGACAAGACAAAGACAAGACAAAGACAAGACAAAGACAAGACAAAGACAAGACAAAGACAAGACAAAGACAAGACAAAGACAAGACAAAGACAAGACAAAGACAAGACAAAGACAAGACAAAGACAAGACAAAGACAAGACAAAGACAAGACAAAGACAAGACAAAGACAAGACAAAGACAAGACAAAGACAAGACAAAGACAAGACAAAGACAAGACAAAGACAAGACAAAGACAAGACAAAGACAAGACAAAGACAAGACAAAGACAAGACAAAGACAAGACAAAGACAAGACAAAGACAAGACAAAGACAAGACAAAGACAAGACAAAGACAAGACAAAGACAAGACAAAGACAAGACAAAGACAAGACAAAGACAAGACAAAGACAAGACAAAGACAAGACAAAGACAAGACAAAGACAAGACAAAGACAAGACAAAGACAAGACAAAGACAAGACAAAGACAAGACAAAGACAAGACAAAGACAAGACAAAGACAAGACAAAGACAAGACAAAGACAAGACAAAGACAAGACAAAGACAAGACAAAGACAAGACAAAGACAAGACAAAGACAAGACAAAGACAAGACAAAGACAAGACAAAGACAAGACAAAGACAAGACAAAGACAAGACAAAGACAAGACAAAGACAAGACAAAGACAAGACAAAGACAAGACAAAGACAAGACAAAGACAAGACAAAGACAAGACAAAGACAAGACAAAGACAAGACAAAGACAAGACAAAGACAAGACAAAGACAAGACAAAGACAAGACAAAGACAAGACAAAGACAAGACAAAGACAAGACAAAGACAAGACAAAGACAAGACAAAGACAAGACAAAGACAAGACAAAGACAAGACAAAGACAAGACAAAGACAAGACAAAGACAAGACAAAGACAAGACAAAGACAAGACAAAGACAAGACAAAGACAAGACAAAGACAAGACAAAGACAAGACAAAGACAAGACAAAGACAAGACAAAGACAAGACAAAGACAAGACAAAGACAAGACAAAGACAAGACAAAGACAAGACAAAGACAAGACAAAGACAAGACAAAGACAAGACAAAGACAAGACAAAGACAAGACAAAGACAAGACAAAGACAAGACAAAGACAAGACAAAGACAAGACAAAGACAAGACAAAGACAAGACAAAGACAAGACAAAGACAAGACAAAGACAAGACAAAGACAAGACAAAGACAAGACAAAGACAAGACAAAGACAAGACAAAGACAAGACAAAGACAAGACAAAGACAAGACAAAGACAAGACAAAGACAAGACAAAGACAAGACAAAGACAAGACAAAGACAAGACAAAGACAAGACAAAGACAAGACAAAGACAAGACAAAGACAAGACAAAGACAAGACAAAGACAAGACAAAGACAAGACAAAGACAAGACAAAGACAAGACAAAGACAAGACAAAGACAAGACAAAGACAAGACAAAGACAAGACAAAGACAAGACAAAGACAAGACAAAGACAAGACAAAGACAAGACAAAGACAAGACAAAGACAAGACAAAGACAAGACAAAGACAAGACAAAGACAAGACAAAGACAAGACAAAGACAAGACAAAGACAAGACAAAGACAAGACAAAGACAAGACAAAGACAAGACAAAGACAAGACAAAGACAAGACAAAGACAAGACAAAGACAAGACAAAGACAAGACAAAGACAAGACAAAGACAAGACAAAGACAAGACAAAGACAAGACAAAGACAAGACAAAGACAAGACAAAGACAAGACAAAGACAAGACAAAGACAAGACAAAGACAAGACAAAGACAAGACAAAGACAAGACAAAGACAAGACAAAGACAAGACAAAGACAAGACAAAGACAAGACAAAGACAAGACAAAGACAAGACAAAGACAAGACAAAGACAAGACAAAGACAAGACAAAGACAAGACAAAGACAAGACAAAGACAAGACAAAGACAAGACAAAGACAAGACAAAGACAAGACAAAGACAAGACAAAGACAAGACAAAGACAAGACAAAGACAAGACAAAGACAAGACAAAGACAAGACAAAGACAAGACAAAGACAAGACAAAGACAAGACAAAGACAAGACAAAGACAAGACAAAGACAAGACAAAGACAAGACAAAGACAAGACAAAGACAAGACAAAGACAAGACAAAGACAAGACAAAGACAAGACAAAGACAAGACAAAGACAAGACAAAGACAAGACAAAGACAAGACAAAGACAAGACAAAGACAAGACAAAGACAAGACAAAGACAAGACAAAGACAAGACAAAGACAAGACAAAGACAAGACAAAGACAAGACAAAGACAAGACAAAGACAAGACAAAGACAAGACAAAGACAAGACAAAGACAAGACAAAGACAAGACAAAGACAAGACAAAGACAAGACAAAGACAAGACAAAGACAAGACAAAGACAAGACAAAGACAAGACAAAGACAAGACAAAGACAAGACAAAGACAAGACAAAGACAAGACAAAGACAAGACAAAGACAAGACAAAGACAAGACAAAGACAAGACAAAGACAAGACAAAGACAAGACAAAGACAAGACAAAGACAAGACAAAGACAAGACAAAGACAAGACAAAGACAAGACAAAGACAAGACAAAGACAAGACAAAGACAAGACAAAGACAAGACAAAGACAAGACAAAGACAAGACAAAGACAAGACAAAGACAAGACAAAGACAAGACAAAGACAAGACAAAGACAAGACAAAGACAAGACAAAGACAAGACAAAGACAAGACAAAGACAAGACAAAGACAAGACAAAGACAAGACAAAGACAAGACAAAGACAAGACAAAGACAAGACAAAGACAAGACAAAGACAAGACAAAGACAAGACAAAGACAAGACAAAGACAAGACAAAGACAAGACAAAGACAAGACAAAGACAAGACAAAGACAAGACAAAGACAAGACAAAGACAAGACAAAGACAAGACAAAGACAAGACAAAGACAAGACAAAGACAAGACAAAGACAAGACAAAGACAAGACAAAGACAAGACAAAGACAAGACAAAGACAAGACAAAGACAAGACAAAGACAAGACAAAGACAAGACAAAGACAAGACAAAGACAAGACAAAGACAAGACAAAGACAAGACAAAGACAAGACAAAGACAAGACAAAGACAAGACAAAGACAAGACAAAGACAAGACAAAGACAAGACAAAGACAAGACAAAGACAAGACAAAGACAAGACAAAGACAAGACAAAGACAAGACAAAGACAAGACAAAGACAAGACAAAGACAAGACAAAGACAAGACAAAGACAAGACAAAGACAAGACAAAGACAAGACAAAGACAAGACAAAGACAAGACAAAGACAAGACAAAGACAAGACAAAGACAAGACAAAGACAAGACAAAGACAAGACAAAGACAAGACAAAGACAAGACAAAGACAAGACAAAGACAAGACAAAGACAAGACAAAGACAAGACAAAGACAAGACAAAGACAAGACAAAGACAAGACAAAGACAAGACAAAGACAAGACAAAGACAAGACAAAGACAAGACAAAGACAAGACAAAGACAAGACAAAGACAAGACAAAGACAAGACAAAGACAAGACAAAGACAAGACAAAGACAAGACAAAGACAAGACAAAGACAAGACAAAGACAAGACAAAGACAAGACAAAGACAAGACAAAGACAAGACAAAGACAAGACAAAGACAAGACAAAGACAAGACAAAGACAAGACAAAGACAAGACAAAGACAAGACAAAGACAAGACAAAGACAAGACAAAGACAAGACAAAGACAAGACAAAGACAAGACAAAGACAAGACAAAGACAAGACAAAGACAAGACAAAGACAAGACAAAGACAAGACAAAGACAAGACAAAGACAAGACAAAGACAAGACAAAGACAAGACAAAGACAAGACAAAGACAAGACAAAGACAAGACAAAGACAAGACAAAGACAAGACAAAGACAAGACAAAGACAAGACAAAGACAAGACAAAGACAAGACAAAGACAAGACAAAGACAAGACAAAGACAAGACAAAGACAAGACAAAGACAAGACAAAGACAAGACAAAGACAAGACAAAGACAAGACAAAGACAAGACAAAGACAAGACAAAGACAAGACAAAGACAAGACAAAGACAAGACAAAGACAAGACAAAGACAAGACAAAGACAAGACAAAGACAAGACAAAGACAAGACAAAGACAAGACAAAGACAAGACAAAGACAAGACAAAGACAAGACAAAGACAAGACAAAGACAAGACAAAGACAAGACAAAGACAAGACAAAGACAAGACAAAGACAAGACAAAGACAAGACAAAGACAAGACAAAGACAAGACAAAGACAAGACAAAGACAAGACAAAGACAAGACAAAGACAAGACAAAGACAAGACAAAGACAAGACAAAGACAAGACAAAGACAAGACAAAGACAAGACAAAGACAAGACAAAGACAAGACAAAGACAAGACAAAGACAAGACAAAGACAAGACAAAGACAAGACAAAGACAAGACAAAGACAAGACAAAGACAAGACAAAGACAAGACAAAGACAAGACAAAGACAAGACAAAGACAAGACAAAGACAAGACAAAGACAAGACAAAGACAAGACAAAGACAAGACAAAGACAAGACAAAGACAAGACAAAGACAAGACAAAGACAAGACAAAGACAAGACAAAGACAAGACAAAGACAAGACAAAGACAAGACAAAGACAAGACAAAGACAAGACAAAGACAAGACAAAGACAAGACAAAGACAAGACAAAGACAAGACAAAGACAAGACAAAGACAAGACAAAGACAAGACAAAGACAAGACAAAGACAAGACAAAGACAAGACAAAGACAAGACAAAGACAAGACAAAGACAAGACAAAGACAAGACAAAGACAAGACAAAGACAAGACAAAGACAAGACAAAGACAAGACAAAGACAAGACAAAGACAAGACAAAGACAAGACAAAGACAAGACAAAGACAAGACAAAGACAAGACAAAGACAAGACAAAGACAAGACAAAGACAAGACAAAGACAAGACAAAGACAAGACAAAGACAAGACAAAGACAAGACAAAGACAAGACAAAGACAAGACAAAGACAAGACAAAGACAAGACAAAGACAAGACAAAGACAAGACAAAGACAAGACAAAGACAAGACAAAGACAAGACAAAGACAAGACAAAGACAAGACAAAGACAAGACAAAGACAAGACAAAGACAAGACAAAGACAAGACAAAGACAAGACAAAGACAAGACAAAGACAAGACAAAGACAAGACAAAGACAAGACAAAGACAAGACAAAGACAAGACAAAGACAAGACAAAGACAAGACAAAGACAAGACAAAGACAAGACAAAGACAAGACAAAGACAAGACAAAGACAAGACAAAGACAAGACAAAGACAAGACAAAGACAAGACAAAGACAAGACAAAGACAAGACAAAGACAAGACAAAGACAAGACAAAGACAAGACAAAGACAAGACAAAGACAAGACAAAGACAAGACAAAGACAAGACAAAGACAAGACAAAGACAAGACAAAGACAAGACAAAGACAAGACAAAGACAAGACAAAGACAAGACAAAGACAAGACAAAGACAAGACAAAGACAAGACAAAGACAAGACAAAGACAAGACAAAGACAAGACAAAGACAAGACAAAGACAAGACAAAGACAAGACAAAGACAAGACAAAGACAAGACAAAGACAAGACAAAGACAAGACAAAGACAAGACAAAGACAAGACAAAGACAAGACAAAGACAAGACAAAGACAAGACAAAGACAAGACAAAGACAAGACAAAGACAAGACAAAGACAAGACAAAGACAAGACAAAGACAAGACAAAGACAAGACAAAGACAAGACAAAGACAAGACAAAGACAAGACAAAGACAAGACAAAGACAAGACAAAGACAAGACAAAGACAAGACAAAGACAAGACAAAGACAAGACAAAGACAAGACAAAGACAAGACAAAGACAAGACAAAGACAAGACAAAGACAAGACAAAGACAAGACAAAGACAAGACAAAGACAAGACAAAGACAAGACAAAGACAAGACAAAGACAAGACAAAGACAAGACAAAGACAAGACAAAGACAAGACAAAGACAAGACAAAGACAAGACAAAGACAAGACAAAGACAAGACAAAGACAAGACAAAGACAAGACAAAGACAAGACAAAGACAAGACAAAGACAAGACAAAGACAAGACAAAGACAAGACAAAGACAAGACAAAGACAAGACAAAGACAAGACAAAGACAAGACAAAGACAAGACAAAGACAAGACAAAGACAAGACAAAGACAAGACAAAGACAAGACAAAGACAAGACAAAGACAAGACAAAGACAAGACAAAGACAAGACAAAGACAAGACAAAGACAAGACAAAGACAAGACAAAGACAAGACAAAGACAAGACAAAGACAAGACAAAGACAAGACAAAGACAAGACAAAGACAAGACAAAGACAAGACAAAGACAAGACAAAGACAAGACAAAGACAAGACAAAGACAAGACAAAGACAAGACAAAGACAAGACAAAGACAAGACAAAGACAAGACAAAGACAAGACAAAGACAAGACAAAGACAAGACAAAGACAAGACAAAGACAAGACAAAGACAAGACAAAGACAAGACAAAGACAAGACAAAGACAAGACAAAGACAAGACAAAGACAAGACAAAGACAAGACAAAGACAAGACAAAGACAAGACAAAGACAAGACAAAGACAAGACAAAGACAAGACAAAGACAAGACAAAGACAAGACAAAGACAAGACAAAGACAAGACAAAGACAAGACAAAGACAAGACAAAGACAAGACAAAGACAAGACAAAGACAAGACAAAGACAAGACAAAGACAAGACAAAGACAAGACAAAGACAAGACAAAGACAAGACAAAGACAAGACAAAGACAAGACAAAGACAAGACAAAGACAAGACAAAGACAAGACAAAGACAAGACAAAGACAAGACAAAGACAAGACAAAGACAAGACAAAGACAAGACAAAGACAAGACAAAGACAAGACAAAGACAAGACAAAGACAAGACAAAGACAAGACAAAGACAAGACAAAGACAAGACAAAGACAAGACAAAGACAAGACAAAGACAAGACAAAGACAAGACAAAGACAAGACAAAGACAAGACAAAGACAAGACAAAGACAAGACAAAGACAAGACAAAGACAAGACAAAGACAAGACAAAGACAAGACAAAGACAAGACAAAGACAAGACAAAGACAAGACAAAGACAAGACAAAGACAAGACAAAGACAAGACAAAGACAAGACAAAGACAAGACAAAGACAAGACAAAGACAAGACAAAGACAAGACAAAGACAAGACAAAGACAAGACAAAGACAAGACAAAGACAAGACAAAGACAAGACAAAGACAAGACAAAGACAAGACAAAGACAAGACAAAGACAAGACAAAGACAAGACAAAGACAAGACAAAGACAAGACAAAGACAAGACAAAGACAAGACAAAGACAAGACAAAGACAAGACAAAGACAAGACAAAGACAAGACAAAGACAAGACAAAGACAAGACAAAGACAAGACAAAGACAAGACAAAGACAAGACAAAGACAAGACAAAGACAAGACAAAGACAAGACAAAGACAAGACAAAGACAAGACAAAGACAAGACAAAGACAAGACAAAGACAAGACAAAGACAAGACAAAGACAAGACAAAGACAAGACAAAGACAAGACAAAGACAAGACAAAGACAAGACAAAGACAAGACAAAGACAAGACAAAGACAAGACAAAGACAAGACAAAGACAAGACAAAGACAAGACAAAGACAAGACAAAGACAAGACAAAGACAAGACAAAGACAAGACAAAGACAAGACAAAGACAAGACAAAGACAAGACAAAGACAAGACAAAGACAAGACAAAGACAAGACAAAGACAAGACAAAGACAAGACAAAGACAAGACAAAGACAAGACAAAGACAAGACAAAGACAAGACAAAGACAAGACAAAGACAAGACAAAGACAAGACAAAGACAAGACAAAGACAAGACAAAGACAAGACAAAGACAAGACAAAGACAAGACAAAGACAAGACAAAGACAAGACAAAGACAAGACAAAGACAAGACAAAGACAAGACAAAGACAAGACAAAGACAAGACAAAGACAAGACAAAGACAAGACAAAGACAAGACAAAGACAAGACAAAGACAAGACAAAGACAAGACAAAGACAAGACAAAGACAAGACAAAGACAAGACAAAGACAAGACAAAGACAAGACAAAGACAAGACAAAGACAAGACAAAGACAAGACAAAGACAAGACAAAGACAAGACAAAGACAAGACAAAGACAAGACAAAGACAAGACAAAGACAAGACAAAGACAAGACAAAGACAAGACAAAGACAAGACAAAGACAAGACAAAGACAAGACAAAGACAAGACAAAGACAAGACAAAGACAAGACAAAGACAAGACAAAGACAAGACAAAGACAAGACAAAGACAAGACAAAGACAAGACAAAGACAAGACAAAGACAAGACAAAGACAAGACAAAGACAAGACAAAGACAAGACAAAGACAAGACAAAGACAAGACAAAGACAAGACAAAGACAAGACAAAGACAAGACAAAGACAAGACAAAGACAAGACAAAGACAAGACAAAGACAAGACAAAGACAAGACAAAGACAAGACAAAGACAAGACAAAGACAAGACAAAGACAAGACAAAGACAAGACAAAGACAAGACAAAGACAAGACAAAGACAAGACAAAGACAAGACAAAGACAAGACAAAGACAAGACAAAGACAAGACAAAGACAAGACAAAGACAAGACAAAGACAAGACAAAGACAAGACAAAGACAAGACAAAGACAAGACAAAGACAAGACAAAGACAAGACAAAGACAAGACAAAGACAAGACAAAGACAAGACAAAGACAAGACAAAGACAAGACAAAGACAAGACAAAGACAAGACAAAGACAAGACAAAGACAAGACAAAGACAAGACAAAGACAAGACAAAGACAAGACAAAGACAAGACAAAGACAAGACAAAGACAAGACAAAGACAAGACAAAGACAAGACAAAGACAAGACAAAGACAAGACAAAGACAAGACAAAGACAAGACAAAGACAAGACAAAGACAAGACAAAGACAAGACAAAGACAAGACAAAGACAAGACAAAGACAAGACAAAGACAAGACAAAGACAAGACAAAGACAAGACAAAGACAAGACAAAGACAAGACAAAGACAAGACAAAGACAAGACAAAGACAAGACAAAGACAAGACAAAGACAAGACAAAGACAAGACAAAGACAAGACAAAGACAAGACAAAGACAAGACAAAGACAAGACAAAGACAAGACAAAGACAAGACAAAGACAAGACAAAGACAAGACAAAGACAAGACAAAGACAAGACAAAGACAAGACAAAGACAAGACAAAGACAAGACAAAGACAAGACAAAGACAAGACAAAGACAAGACAAAGACAAGACAAAGACAAGACAAAGACAAGACAAAGACAAGACAAAGACAAGACAAAGACAAGACAAAGACAAGACAAAGACAAGACAAAGACAAGACAAAGACAAGACAAAGACAAGACAAAGACAAGACAAAGACAAGACAAAGACAAGACAAAGACAAGACAAAGACAAGACAAAGACAAGACAAAGACAAGACAAAGACAAGACAAAGACAAGACAAAGACAAGACAAAGACAAGACAAAGACAAGACAAAGACAAGACAAAGACAAGACAAAGACAAGACAAAGACAAGACAAAGACAAGACAAAGACAAGACAAAGACAAGACAAAGACAAGACAAAGACAAGACAAAGACAAGACAAAGACAAGACAAAGACAAGACAAAGACAAGACAAAGACAAGACAAAGACAAGACAAAGACAAGACAAAGACAAGACAAAGACAAGACAAAGACAAGACAAAGACAAGACAAAGACAAGACAAAGACAAGACAAAGACAAGACAAAGACAAGACAAAGACAAGACAAAGACAAGACAAAGACAAGACAAAGACAAGACAAAGACAAGACAAAGACAAGACAAAGACAAGACAAAGACAAGACAAAGACAAGACAAAGACAAGACAAAGACAAGACAAAGACAAGACAAAGACAAGACAAAGACAAGACAAAGACAAGACAAAGACAAGACAAAGACAAGACAAAGACAAGACAAAGACAAGACAAAGACAAGACAAAGACAAGACAAAGACAAGACAAAGACAAGACAAAGACAAGACAAAGACAAGACAAAGACAAGACAAAGACAAGACAAAGACAAGACAAAGACAAGACAAAGACAAGACAAAGACAAGACAAAGACAAGACAAAGACAAGACAAAGACAAGACAAAGACAAGACAAAGACAAGACAAAGACAAGACAAAGACAAGACAAAGACAAGACAAAGACAAGACAAAGACAAGACAAAGACAAGACAAAGACAAGACAAAGACAAGACAAAGACAAGACAAAGACAAGACAAAGACAAGACAAAGACAAGACAAAGACAAGACAAAGACAAGACAAAGACAAGACAAAGACAAGACAAAGACAAGACAAAGACAAGACAAAGACAAGACAAAGACAAGACAAAGACAAGACAAAGACAAGACAAAGACAAGACAAAGACAAGACAAAGACAAGACAAAGACAAGACAAAGACAAGACAAAGACCACAAAGACAAGACAAAGACAAGACAAAGACAAGACAAAGACAAGACAAAGACAAACAAAGACAAGACAAAGACAAGACAAAGACAAGACAAAGACAAGACAAAGACAAGACAAAGACAAGACAAAGACAAGACAAAGACAAGACAAAGACAAGACAAAGACAAGACAAAGACAAGACAAAGACAAGACAAAGACAAGACAAAGACAAGACAAAGACAAGACAAAGACAAGACAAAGACAAGACAAAGACAAGACAAAGACAAGACAAAGACAAGACAAAGACAAGACAAAGACAAGACAAAGACAAGACAAAGACAAGACAAAGACAAGACAAAGACAAGACAAAGACAAGACAAAGACAAGACAAAGACAAGACAAAGACAAGACAAAGACAAGACAAAGACAAGACAAAGACAAGACAAAGACAAGACAAAGACAAGACAAAGACAAGACAAAGACAAGACAAAGACAAGACAAAGACAAGACAAAGACAAGACAAAGACAAGACAAAGACAAGACAAAGACAAGACAAAGACAAGACAAAGACAAGACAAAGACAAGACAAAGACAAGACAAAGACAAGACAAAGACAAGACAAAGACAAGACAAAGACAAGACAAAGACAAGACAAAAGACAAGACAAAGACAAGACAAAGACAAGACAAAGACAAGACAAAGACAAGACAAAGACAAGACAAAGACAAGACAAAGACAAGACAAAGACAAGACAAAGACAAGACAAAGACAAGACAAAGACAAGACAAAGACAAGACAAAGACAAGACAAAGACAAGACAAAGACAAGACAAAGACAAGACAAAGACAAGACAAAGACAAGACAAAGACAAGACAAAGACAAGACAAAGACAAGACAAAGACAAGACAAAGACAAGACAAAGACAAGACAAAGACAAGACAAAGACAAGACAAAGACAAGACAAAGACAAGACAAAGACAAGACAAAGACAAGACAAAGACAAGACAAAGACAAGACAAAGACAAGACAAAGACAAGACAAAGACAAGACAAAGACAAGACAAAGACAAGACAAAGACAAGACAAAGACAAGACAAAGACAAGACAAAGACAAGACAAAGACAAGACAAAGACAAGACAAAGACAAGACAAAGACAAGACAAAGACAAGACAAAGACAAGACAAAGACAAGACAAAGACAAGACAAAGACAAGACAAAGACAAGACAAAGACAAGACAAAGACAAGACAAAGACAAGACAAAGACAAGACAAAGACAAGACAAAGACAAGACAAAGACAAGACAAAGACAAGACAAAGACAAGACAAAGACAAGACAAAGACAAGACAAAGACAAGACAAAGACAAGACAAAGACAAGACAAAGACAAGACAAAGACAAGACAAAGACAAGACAAAGACAAGACAAAGACAAGACAAAGACAAGACAAAGACAAGACAAAGACAAGACAAAGACAAGACAAAGACAAGACAAAGACAAGACAAAGACAAGACAAAGACAAGACAAAGACAAGACAAAGACAAGACAAAGACAAGACAAAGACAAGACAAAGACAAGACAAAGACAAGACAAAGACAAGACAAAGACAAGACAAAGACAAGACAAAGACAAGACAAAGACAAGACAAAGACAAGACAAAGACAAGACAAAGACAAGACAAAGACAAGACAAAGACAAGACAAAGACAAGACAAAGACAAGACAAAGACAAGACAAAGACAAGACAAAGACAAGACAAAGACAAGACAAAGACAAGACAAAGACAAGACAAAGACAAGACAAAGACAAGACAAAGACAAGACAAAGACAAGACAAAGACAAGACAAAGACAAGACAAAGACAAGACAAAGACAAGACAAAGACAAGACAAAGACAAGACAAAGACAAGACAAAGACAAGACAAAGACAAGACAAAGACAAGACAAAGACAAGACAAAGACAAGACAAAGACAAGACAAAGACAAGACAAAGACAAGACAAAGACAAGACAAAGACAAGACAAAGACAAGACAAAGACAAGACAAAGACAAGACAAAGACAAGACAAAGACAAGACAAAGACAAGACAAAGACAAGACAAAGACAAGACAAAGACAAGACAAAGACAAGACAAAGACAAGACAAAGACAAGACAAAGACAAGACAAAGACAAGACAAAGACAAGACAAAGACAAGACAAAGACAAGACAAAGACAAGACAAAGACAAGACAAAGACAAGACAAAGACAAGACAAAGACAAGACAAAGACAAGACAAAGACAAGACAAAGACAAGACAAAGACAAGACAAAGACAAGACAAAGACAAGACAAAGACAAGACAAAGACAAGACAAAGACAAGACAAAGACAAGACAAAGACAAGACAAAGACAAGACAAAGACAAGACAAAGACAAGACAAAGACAAGACAAAGACAAGACAAAGACAAGACAAAGACAAGACAAAGACAAGACAAAGACAAGACAAAGACAAGACAAAGACAAGACAAAGACAAGACAAAGACAAGACAAAGACAAGACAAAGACAAGACAAAGACAAGACAAAGACAAGACAAAGACAAGACAAAGACAAGACAAAGACAAGACAAAGACAAGACAAAGACAAGACAAAGACAAGACAAAGACAAGACAAAGACAAGACAAAGACAAGACAAAGACAAGACAAAGACAAGACAAAGACAAGACAAAGACAAGACAAAGACAAGACAAAGACAAGACAAAGACAAGACAAAGACAAGACAAAGACAAGACAAAGACAAGACAAAGACAAGACAAAGACAAGACAAAGACAAGACAAAGACAAGACAAAGACAAGACAAAGACAAGACAAAGACAAGACAAAGACAAGACAAAGACAAGACAAAGACAAGACAAAGACAAGACAAAGACAAGACAAAGACAAGACAAAGACAAGACAAAGACAAGACAAAGACAAGACAAAGACAAGACAAAGACAAGACAAAGACAAGACAAAGACAAGACAAAGACAAGACAAAGACAAGACAAAGACAAGACAAAGACAAGACAAAGGACAAAGACAAGACAAAGACAAGACAAAGACAAGACAAAGACAAGACAAAGACAAGACAAAGACAAGACAAAGACAAGACAAAGACAAGACAAAGACAAGACAAAGACAAGACAAAGACAAGACAAAGACAAGACAAAGACAAGACAAAGACAAGACAAAGACAAGACAAAGACAAGACAAAGACAAGACAAAGACAAGACAAAGACAAGACAAAGACAAGACAAAGACAAGACAAAGACAAGACAAAGACAAGACAAAGACAAGACAAAGACAAGACAAAGACAAGACAAAGACAAGACAAAGACAAGACAAAGACAAGACAAAGACAAGACAAAGACAAGACAAAGACAAGACAAAGACAAGACAAAGACAAGACAAAGACAAGACAAAGACAAGACAAAGACAAGACAAAGACAAGACAAAGACAAGACAAAGACAAGACAAAGACAAGACAAAGACAAGACAAAGACAAGACAAAGACAAGACAAAGACAAGACAAAGACAAGACAAAGACAAGACAAAGACAAGACAAAGACAAGACAAAGACAAGACAAAGACAAGACAAAGACAAGACAAAGACAAGACAAAGACAAGACAAAGACAAGACAAAGACAAGACAAAGACAAGACAAAGACAAGACAAAGACAAGACAAAGACAAGACAAAGACAAGACAAAGACAAGACAAAGACAAGACAAAGACAAGACAAAGACAAGACAAAGACAAGACAAAGACAAGACAAAGACAAGACAAAGACAAGACAAAGACAAGACAAAGACAAGACAAAGACAAGACAAAGACAAGACAAAGACAAGACAAAGACAAGACAAAGACAAGACAAAGACAAGACAAAGACAAGACAAAGACAAGACAAAGACAAGACAAAGACAAGACAAAGACAAGACAAAGACAAGACAAAGACAAGACAAAGACAAGACAAAGACAAGACAAAGACAAGACAAAGACAAGACAAAGACAAGACAAAGACAAGACAAAGACAAGACAAAGACAAGACAAAGACAAGACAAAGACAAGACAAAGACAAGACAAAGACAAGACAAAGACAAGACAAAGACAAGACAAAGACAAGACAAAGACAAGACAAAGACAAGACAAAGACAAGACAAAGACAAGACAAAGACAAGACAAAGACAAGACAAAGACAAGACAAAGACAAGACAAAGACAAGACAAAGACAAGACAAAGACAAGACAAAGACAAGACAAAGACAAGACAAAGACAAGACAAAGACAAGACAAAGACAAGACAAAGACAAGACAAAGACAAGACAAAGACAAGACAAAGACAAGACAAAGACAAGACAAAGACAAGACAAAGACAAGACAAAGACAAGACAAAGACAAGACAAAGACAAGACAAAGACAAGACAAAGACAAGACAAAGACAAGACAAAGACAAGACAAAGACAAGACAAAGACAAGACAAAGACAAGACAAAGACAAGACAAAGACAAGACAAAGACAAGACAAAGACAAGACAAAGACAAGACAAAGACAAGACAAAGACAAGACAAAGACAAGACAAAGACAAGACAAAGACAAGACAAAGACAAGACAAAGACAAGACAAAGACAAGACAAAGACAAGACAAAGACAAGACAAAGACAAGACAAAGACAAGACAAAGACAAGACAAAGACAAGACAAAGACAAGACAAAGACAAGACAAAGACAAGACAAAGACAAGACAAAGACAAGACAAAGACAAGACAAAGACAAGACAAAGACAAGACAAAGACAAGACAAAGACAAGCAAGACAAAGACAAGACAAAGACAAGACAAAGACAAGACAAAGACAAGACAAAGACAAGACAAAGACAAGACAAAGACAAGACAAAGACAAGACAAAGACAAGACAAAGACAAGACAAAGACAAGACAAAGACAAGACAAAGACAAGACAAAGACAAGACAAAGACAAGACAAAGACAAGACAAAGACAAGACAAAGACAAGACAAAGACAAGACAAAGACAAGACAAAGACAAGACAAAGACAAGACAAAGACAAGACAAAGACAAGACAAAGACAAGACAAAGACAAGACAAAGACAAGACAAAGACAAGACAAAGACAAGACAAAGACAAGACAAAGACAAGACAAAGACAAGACAAAGACAAGACAAAGACAAGACAAAGACAAGACAAAGACAAGACAAAGACAAGACAAAGACAAGACAAAGACAAGACAAAGACAAGACAAAGACAAGACAAAGACAAGACAAAGACAAGACAAAGACAAGACAAAGACAAGACAAAGACAAGACAAAGACAAGACAAAGACAAGACAAAGACAAGACAAAGACAAGACAAAGACAAGACAAAGACAAGACAAAGACAAGACAAAGACAAGACAAAGACAAGACAAAGACAAGACAAAGACAAGACAAAGACAAGACAAAGACAAGACAAAGACAAGACAAAGACAAGACAAAGACAAGACAAAGACAAGACAAAGACAAGACAAAGACAAGACAAAGACAAGACAAAGACAAGACAAAGACAAGACAAAGACAAGACAAAGACAAGACAAAGACAAGACAAAGACAAGACAAAGACAAGACAAAGACAAGACAAAGACAAGACAAAGACAAGACAAAGACAAGACAAAGACAAGACAAAGACAAGACAAAGACAAGACAAAGACAAGACAAAGACAAGACAAAGACAAGACAAAGACAAGACAAAGACAAGACAAAGACAAGACAAAGACAAGACAAAGACAAGACAAAGACAAGACAAAGACAAGACAAAGACAAGACAAAGACAAGACAAAGACAAGACAAAGACAAGACAAAGACAAGACAAAGACAAGACAAAGACAAGACAAAGACAAGACAAAGACAAGACAAAGACAAGACAAAGACAAGACAAAGACAAGACAAAGACAAGACAAAGACAAGACAAAGACAAGACAAAGACAAGACAAAGACAAGACAAAGACAAGACAAAGACAAGACAAAGACAAGACAAAGACAAGACAAAGACAAGACAAAGACAAGACAAAGACAAGACAAAGACAAGACAAAGACAAGACAAAGACAAGACAAAGACAAGACAAAGACAAGACAAAGACAAGACAAAGACAAGACAAAGACAAGACAAAGACAAGACAAAGACAAGACAAAGACAAGACAAAGACAAGACAAAGACAAGACAAAGACAAGACAAAGACAAGACAAAGACAAGACAAAGACAAGACAAAGACAAGACAAAGACAAGACAAAGACAAGACAAAGACAAGACAAAGACAAGACAAAGACAAGACAAAGACAAGACAAAGACAAGACAAAGACAAGACAAAGACAAGACAAAGACAAGACAAAGACAAGACAAAGACAAGACAAAGACAAGACAAAGACAAGACAAAGACAAGACAAAGACAAGACAAAGACAAGACAAAGACAAGACAAAGACAAGACAAAGACAAGACAAAGACAAGACAAAGACAAGACAAAGACAAGACAAAGACAAGACAAAGACAAGACAAAGACAAGACAAAGACAAGACAAAGACAAGACAAAGACAAGACAAAGACAAGACAAAGACAAGACAAAGACAAGACAAAGACAAGACAAAGACAAGACAAAGACAAGACAAAGACAAGACAAAGACAAGACAAAGACAAGACAAAGACAAGACAAAGACAAGACAAAGACAAGACAAAGACAAGACAAAGACAAGACAAAGACAAGACAAAGACAAGACAAAGACAAGACAAAGACAAGACAAAGACAAGACAAAGACAAGACAAAGACAAGACAAAGACAAGACAAAGACAAGACAAAGACAAGACAAAGACAAGACAAAGACAAGACAAAGACAAGACAAAGACAAGACAAAGACAAGACAAAGACAAGACAAAGACAAGACAAAGACAAGACAAAGACAAGACAAAGACAAGACAAAGACAAGACAAAGACAAGACAAAGACAAGACAAAGACAAGACAAAGACAAGACAAAGACAAGACAAAGACAAGACAAAGACAAGACAAAGACAAGACAAAGACAAGACAAAGACAAGACAAAGACAAGACAAAGACAAGACAAAGACAAGACAAAGACAAGACAAAGACAAGACAAAGACAAGACAAAGACAAGACAAAGACAAGACAAAGACAAGACAAAGACAAGACAAAGACAAGACAAAGACAAGACAAAGACAAGACAAAGACAAGACAAAGACAAGACAAAGACAAGACAAAGACAAGACAAAGACAAGACAAAGACAAGACAAAGACAAGACAAAGACAAGACAAAGACAAGACAAAGACAAGACAAAGACAAGACAAAGACAAGACAAAGACAAGACAAAGACAAGACAAAGACAAGACAAAGACAAGACAAAGACAAGACAAAGACAAGACAAAGACAAGACAAAGACAAGACAAAGACAAGACAAAGACAAGACAAAGACAAGACAAAGACAAGACAAAGACAAGACAAAGACAAGACAAAGACAAGACAAAGACAAGACAAAGACAAGACAAAGACAAGACAAAGACAAGACAAAGACAAGACAAAGACAAGACAAAGACAAGACAAAGACAAGACAAAGACAAGACAAAGACAAGACAAAGACAAGACAAAGACAAGACAAAGACAAGACAAAGACAAGACAAAGACAAGACAAAGACAAGACAAAGACAAGACAAAGACAAGACAAAGACAAGACAAAGACAAGACAAAGACAAGACAAAGACAAGACAAAGACAAGACAAAGACAAGACAAAGACAAGACAAAGACAAGACAAAGACAAGACAAAGACAAGACAAAGACAAGACAAAGACAAGACAAAGACAAGACAAAGACAAGACAAAGACAAGACAAAGACAAGACAAAGACAAGACAAAGACAAGACAAAGACAAGACAAAGACAAGACAAAGACAAGACAAAGACAAGACAAAGACAAGACAAAGACAAGACAAAGACAAGACAAAGACAAGACAAAGACAAGACAAAGACAAGACAAAGACAAGACAAAGACAAGACAAAGACAAGACAAAGACAAGACAAAGACAAGACAAAGACAAGACAAAGACAAGACAAAGACAAGACAAAGACAAGACAAAGACAAGACAAAGACAAGACAAAGACAAGACAAAGACAAGACAAAGACAAGACAAAGACAAGACAAAGACAAGACAAAGACAAGACAAAGACAAGACAAAGACAAGACAAAGACAAGACAAAGACAAGACAAAGACAAGACAAAGACAAGACAAAGACAAGACAAAGACAAGACAAAGACAAGACAAAGACAAGACAAAGACAAGACAAAGACAAGACAAAGACAAGACAAAGACAAGACAAAGACAAGACAAAGACAAGACAAAGACAAGACAAAGACAAGACAAAGACAAGACAAAGACAAGACAAAGACAAGACAAAGACAAGACAAAGACAAGACAAAGACAAGACAAAGACAAGACAAAGACAAGACAAAGACAAGACAAAGACAAGACAAAGACAAGACAAAGACAAGACAAAGACAAGACAAAGACAAGACAAAGACAAGACAAAGACAAGACAAAGACAAGACAAAGACAAGACAAAGACAAGACAAAGACAAGACAAAGACAAGACAAAGACAAGACAAAGACAAGACAAAGACAAGACAAAGACAAGACAAAGACAAGACAAAGACAAGACAAAGACAAGACAAAGACAAGACAAAGACAAGACAAAGACAAGACAAAGACAAGACAAAGACAAGACAAAGACAAGACAAAGACAAGACAAAGACAAGACAAAGACAAGACAAAGACAAGACAAAGACAAGACAAAGACAAGACAAAGACAAGACAAAGACAAGACAAAGACAAGACAAAGACAAGACAAAGACAAGACAAAGACAAGACAAAGACAAGACAAAGACAAGACAAAGACAAGACAAAGACAAGACAAAGACAAGACAAAGACAAGACAAAGACAAGACAAAGACAAGACAAAGACAAGACAAAGACAAGACAAAGACAAGACAAAGACAAGACAAAGACAAGACAAAGACAAGACAAAGACAAGACAAAGACAAGACAAAGACAAGACAAAGACAAGACAAAGACAAGACAAAGACAAGACAAAGACAAGACAAAGACAAGACAAAGACAAGACAAAGACAAGACAAAGACAAGACAAAGACAAGACAAAGACAAGACAAAGACAAGACAAAGACAAGACAAAGACAAGACAAAGACAAGACAAAGACAAGACAAAGACAAGACAAAGACAAGACAAAGACAAGACAAAGACAAGACAAAGACAAGACAAAGACAAGACAAAGACAAGACAAAGACAAGACAAAGACAAGACAAAGACAAGACAAAGACAAGACAAAGACAAGACAAAGACAAGACAAAGACAAGACAAAGACAAGACAAAGACAAGACAAAGACAAGACAAAGACAAGACAAAGACAAGACAAAGACAAGACAAAGACAAGACAAAGACAAGACAAAGACAAGACAAAGACAAGACAAAGACAAGACAAAGACAAGACAAAGACAAGACAAAGACAAGACAAAGACAAGACAAAGACAAGACAAAGACAAGACAAAGACAAGACAAAGACAAGACAAAGACAAGACAAAGACAAGACAAAGACAAGACAAAGACAAGACAAAGACAAGACAAAGACAAGACAAAGACAAGACAAAGACAAGACAAAGACAAGACAAAGACAAGACAAAGACAAGACAAAGACAAGACAAAGACAAGACAAAGACAAGACAAAGACAAGACAAAGACAAGACAAAGACAAGACAAAGACAAGACAAAGACAAGACAAAGACAAGACAAAGACAAGACAAAGACAAGACAAAGACAAGACAAAGACAAGACAAAGACAAGACAAAGACAAGACAAAGACAAGACAAAGACAAGACAAAGACAAGACAAAGACAAGACAAAGACAAGACAAAGACAAGACAAAGACAAGACAAAGACAAGACAAAGACAAGACAAAGACAAGACAAAGACAAGACAAAGACAAGACAAAGACAAGACAAAGACAAGACAAAGACAAGACAAAGACAAGACAAAGACAAGACAAAGACAAGACAAAGACAAGACAAAGACAAGACAAAGACAAGACAAAGACAAGACAAAGACAAGACAAAGACAAGACAAAGACAAGACAAAGACAAGACAAAGACAAGACAAAGACAAGACAAAGACAAGACAAAGACAAGACAAAGACAAGACAAAGACAAGACAAAGACAAGACAAAGACAAGACAAAGACAAGACAAAGACAAGACAAAGACAAGACAAAGACAAGACAAAGACAAGACAAAGACAAGACAAAGACAAGACAAAGACAAGACAAAGACAAGACAAAGACAAGACAAAGACAAGACAAAGACAAGACAAAGACAAGACAAAGACAAGACAAAGACAAGACAAAGACAAGACAAAGACAAGACAAAGACAAGACAAAGACAAGACAAAGACAAGACAAAGACAAGACAAAGACAAGACAAAGACAAGACAAAGACAAGACAAAGACAAGACAAAGACAAGACAAAGACAAGACAAAGACAAGACAAAGACAAGACAAAGACAAGACAAAGACAAGACAAAGACAAGACAAAGACAAGACAAAGACAAGACAAAGACAAGACAAAGACAAGACAAAGACAAGACAAAGACAAGACAAAGACAAGACAAAGACAAGACAAAGACAAGACAAAGACAAGACAAAGACAAGACAAAGACAAGACAAAGACAAGACAAAGACAAGACAAAGACAAGACAAAGACAAGACAAAGACAAGACAAAGACAAGACAAAGACAAGACAAAGACAAGACAAAGACAAGACAAAGACAAGACAAAGACAAGACAAAGACAAGACAAAGACAAGACAAAGACAAGACAAAGACAAGACAAAGACAAGACAAAGACAAGACAAAGACAAGACAAAGACAAGACAAAGACAAGACAAAGACAAGACAAAGACAAGACAAAGACAAGACAAAGACAAGACAAAGACAAGACAAAGACAAGACAAAGACAAGACAAAGACAAGACAAAGACAAGACAAAGACAAGACAAAGACAAGACAAAGACAAGACAAAGACAAGACAAAGACAAGACAAAGACAAGACAAAGACAAGACAAAGACAAGACAAAGACAAGACAAAGACAAGACAAAGACAAGACAAAGACAAGACAAAGACAAGACAAAGACAAGACAAAGACAAGACAAAGACAAGACAAAGACAAGACAAAGACAAGACAAAGACAAGACAAAGACAAGACAAAGACAAGACAAAGACAAGACAAAGACAAGACAAAGACAAGACAAAGACAAGACAAAGACAAGACAAAGACAAGACAAAGACAAGACAAAGACAAGACAAAGACAAGACAAAGACAAGACAAAGACAAGACAAAGACAAGACAAAGACAAGACAAAGACAAGACAAAGACAAGACAAAGACAAGACAAAGACAAGACAAAGACAAGACAAAGACAAGACAAAGACAAGACAAAGACAAGACAAAGACAAGACAAAGACAAGACAAAGACAAGACAAAGACAAGACAAAGACAAGACAAAGACAAGACAAAGACAAGACAAAGACAAGACAAAGACAAGACAAAGACAAGACAAAGACAAGACAAAGACAAGACAAAGACAAGACAAAGACAAGACAAAGACAAGACAAAGACAAGACAAAGACAAGACAAAGACAAGACAAAGACAAGACAAAGACAAGACAAAGACAAGACAAAGACAAGACAAAGACAAGACAAAGACAAGACAAAGACAAGACAAAGACAAGACAAAGACAAGACAAAGACAAGACAAAGACAAGACAAAGACAAGACAAAGACAAGACAAAGACAAGACAAAGACAAGACAAAGACAAGACAAAGACAAGACAAAGACAAGACAAAGACAAGACAAAGACAAGACAAAGACAAGACAAAGACAAGACAAAGACAAGACAAAGACAAGACAAAGACAAGACAAAGACAAGACAAAGACAAGACAAAGACAAGACAAAGACAAGACAAAGACAAGACAAAGACAAGACAAAGACAAGACAAAGACAAGACAAAGACAAGACAAAGACAAGACAAAGACAAGACAAAGACAAGACAAAGACAAGACAAAGACAAGACAAAGACAAGACAAAGACAAGACAAAGACAAGACAAAGACAAGACAAAGACAAGACAAAGACAAGACAAAGACAAGACAAAGACAAGACAAAGACAAGACAAAGACAAGACAAAGACAAGACAAAGACAAGACAAAGACAAGACAAAGACAAGACAAAGACAAGACAAAGACAAGACAAAGACAAGACAAAGACAAGACAAAGACAAGACAAAGACAAGACAAAGACAAGACAAAGACAAGACAAAGACAAGACAAAGACAAGACAAAGACAAGACAAAGACAAGACAAAGACAAGACAAAGACAAGACAAAGACAAGACAAAGACAAGACAAAGACAAGACAAAGACAAGACAAAGACAAGACAAAGACAAGACAAAGACAAGACAAAGACAAGACAAAGACAAGACAAAGACAAGACAAAGACAAGACAAAGACAAGACAAAGACAAGACAAAGACAAGACAAAGACAAGACAAAGACAAGACAAAGACAAGACAAAGACAAGACAAAGACAAGACAAAGACAAGACAAAGACAAGACAAAGACAAGACAAAG
>CAWZZZ010000033.1:97500-191211 GCA_963966595.1 Physocephala rufipes | reverse complement strand
CTTCAATATTGACACTGATTCTCTAATCCAACAAATAAACCAAATAAAACCCAATCTAAATTACAAGGTAATCAATTCCTCTAGATATAAGTCAAAGTTAATCTGTTATGACCTACATTTCCACCAAGAAATGATGAATTTTCTTAGATCAAATAGCATACCTTCATACTCATTTACACCTCCGGAATTAAAATAACCCTCACTAATCCTGAGAGGTCTATACCACAAAACAAAATGTATAGACATAAAATCTGCCCTAGACACTTTACTTCCCAACTTAATAGACAGTGTCACAAACTTCAGGACAAAGTATTCTATTAAAAATATCATAGACACCGGCTTGTTATTGATCACCCTAGTGCCTGGAGGAAAGACCGACGAACTAACTAAAATAAAATATTTACTGAATCAAGTTGTGAGATGGGAACTACCTAAAGCAAATAAGTGCATTATCCAATGCAAAAGATGTCAGTATTGGGGTCATTCAGCAAAGAATTGCAATTTCAAATACTCCTGCGTCATGTGTAGCGAGAAGCACGAACCTGGCAAATGCACAAGTGCCCCAAACTTGGACAATGCGCCTTACTGTGTTAACTGCAATACATCAGGACATCCAACAAATTATAAAGGATGCCCGGCATACCAGGACTTCGTTAGAAGAAAACAAAAAATGAACTCCGACGCGAAACAGAAACGATTCGCAGCAGAAGGAAAGCTTCAAACCACCGCACAAAACTATATACTTCCTAACAAGTCCTTTGCAAGTCTTTTTTCAAAAGAACCCATCCACCAATCACCAACATTAAGGCCATCATTTGTGTCAGAGTTCATAGACTTGGCTCACTACTCTGAACCCGAAGTACTTTCACTCGAACAAAAAATATTACAATTCTTAAAAAATTACAGAAGCCTACCGAGAGAAAAAGCGAAGAAAGAATACCAAGAACTCTTAAGATAAGTACTCCTACAATATGGCCCTTAACGCAATTTCCCTACTAACATTCAACGTAAGATCTCTGATCCACACCCACAGGAAAATAGAACTAAACACACTTCTTTCAGAAAATAATGTAGACAGCATTTCTCCAAGAAACACGTTCTAAATTCCCAATCAAACTTAACAACTACGTAGATACCAAAGATTCTTCCCAACTAGGAACAGCCATAGCCCTAAAGAAAAAGATAAAATATAAAATAGATTCATCAATAGAACTCCCCATTCCAAGCCTTTTTATCAACATAGACATCTTAGTAAACTCCATCCCCAACTCAATGCTTCTTGGCACAGTTTACATTCCTTACAACTGTACAACATCCGTATTAACTGACTCTTTAAATAAAATTAAAAACCTCGCTGCTGTTTATGATAACTCAGTAATTGGCGGAGACTTCAATGCCAAACATATTTCATGGGGTGACTCAGAAAACAACAGCAATGGCAATACCCTTTCAAGCTGGTTACAAATCCACTCACTACATTTTCAACGTTTTTGTGACCTCAGCCCAACATACCCAAATGGTTCATCATTTCTAGACAATTTTCTAGTAAGTCCAAACCTTACCAGTCACCCAAATTCGAACATTAGTATCAAAACATTGTCATCATTCTCAGATCACTACCCGTTATACATACATATAAAGTTCCACAAAATCGAATTCCTGACTAATCCGCCTCAGACATATATTTCGTATCGCAACACCAACTGGACACAATTCAGAAGAGATATGGACGCAAATATGGGCATTATCATGCCACCCCCATCCAGAAATCTTTCCCCTCAAAAGATAGACGAACACATAACTTCTCTGTCATCAGCTATACTTTCCACAGCATCTTCTCATTCACTTAAAATTCATAAAACCGACCAAAAACCAATATTCCCAGAAAATATCAAAAATCTCTTCACACTAAAACATCGTTGGCAAAGGCAACTAAAAAAATATATCATAACAATCTAAACAGAACCACCCCAGAATATAAAACACTCTCTACTCAAATTAAACTTCTCACCATTCTAATAAAAAATCAGACATACAATTACCAAGACTCAATCCTCAACCAGAGCCTCTCTAAAATCAAGCCAGTTCCTAAAGAATACTCTCAAATTCACCAATACATATATAAAAAGCAAAAATTATGTAATAAAATAATCCAAAACGACGTAACCATCACTGATCCAATCACAATAACAAACATTTTCAAAACCCACTTCGCCAACACATTTAAAGAAAATATTCCGCTAAACCCGGACTTGGCCAACATTACCGATACAATTAACAATACCCTCCAAAGAGCTAAATCACCAATATACATCTTTTCTAACGACTTCCTTTCTTCCAGCAACAACTCCAACTTCCACTTCACAGATTTCACCTCCATTAAGACACTAGCAAAACAACTGAACACAAAAAAATCAGCCGGCCCTGACATGATATCAAATTATCTCATAAAAAACTACCAGATTCCTGTTTCCAAGCACTAGCCATTATATTCAACAACTGTATAAATATTGGATATTTTCCTAAAACTTGGAAAATCTCAAAAATAATACCCATTAAAAAAATCGAACTCTTATAATGTTACAAATTTCCGTCTTATATCACTGCTATCAAACTTGGGAAAATTGTTCGAAAAAATAATCAAAGAAAAAATTAGTATAAATATCCGTGCTAAATACATCCCAGATCATTAATTCGGTTTCAAACCTCGACACTCGACTTCTCATGCACTATTAAAATTCCATAGCGATATTGTCTCCAATTTAAATAAAAAAATGCACCGTGGCTGTCTTTCTTGTTGTAGAAAAGGCATTTGACAGAGCTTTCCATAAAGGAATACTCTATAAAGCTATACAAATTGGCTTCGATCCATTCATATTAAAATTACTGTCTAGTTTCCTTACCGACAGATTTCTGCCTTGAGTTTTACGAGGACACCTGCCGTGTTGGCCTTATTCCTCGGCGGGCCATCCCGCATGGGGTTGCAAGTGCGAACTTTGTGAACGCACCTTTTTACTATGTGACGACAACCAACGCCCACTGCCTCCGGGTTACCAAGCCGTGGCATATTGTACCTTTGGAGGCCATATGCATGGTATGGACACTCAACTTAAGGTATCGTCGAGGCCGATCTAAAACCTCTTCCGGACTGTGGGGTCCGGCACCCGGTAATGATTTAGTGCATTACCACACCCGAGCTCATCCAAACTCGTACCCGCGTAATTTTGGGTACAACCACAGCCACCACGAAGCTCCCGAAGGGCCTACCCAATAACAAGCATGTGGGGCTTGGAATATAAAACCAGATGGTGTAAATATTAGCCGAAGCTATTAGCACACCATCTGGGTATGAATCTCATTTGCTTGTCTCCCGTGGTACCAATTTAGAGCCATATGGTAGGCTTCGGAACCCGGGAGTACCACAGTCGTGGTAAGTGACCGTCTCATACGCCTAGGTCACTGCCATTTTGGGCCCATGCACCCGGGACTGGCACCCGTTTCCTTACCGACAGAAAATTTCAAGTTGTGCTAAACAAAGCCACATCAGATCTTGCCCAAATACATTCCGGTGTCCCACAAGGCTCCGTACTGGCTCCGCTGCTGTACAACATTCTAGTCAGCGACTATCCACACGAGTCAAATAACTCCCATAGCATCCTTTACGCTGACGACTCACTTATATACTCACACGACAAATCACCCACCGATGCGCTAAGATACCTTGAAACTCGTCTAAATGTAATCAATTCTTATTATAAAAGCTGGGGAATTTCAATTAACGCAGCCAAATCTGAATGTATCTGCATTAGAAACTCATCCAGGAAAACTTATCCCTCAGTGGTGTTAGAAAGTAAAAAAATGACCCTAAGTCTGCAAGGAATCAATATCCCGTTCCGAAACACCGTCAAATATCTCGGCATATCGTTTAACTCCCTTTTTCGCTTTAACCAACATGCCAGAAACATTTTAACAAAGGCAAAAAGAATATTAGGAATGTCTACAAAACTCTTTAACAACAAATCACTTAGAGTCGAAACAAAACTACTGCTGTATAAAGTCAGCATTCGTCCAATTCTATTATACGCATTCCCTATCTGGTTCGCAATACCACCCACCATGGCAAAAGAAATTGAAATATTGGAGCGAAAAATAATTAGACACAGCCTCAACCTAAACTATAAATCCCAAACCAAAATGTATTCAAATACACACATATATACCACTGCAAACATTACACCATTCTGCAACTACGCATTTTTTCTGCAAAAAAAAAATTTGTAACAAATCTTGAACATCATGACAACGCAATTATTAAAAACACTTTTGAAATACACAGAAACGCAAGATGGGCATCTCAGTACTACCTTTCTCCAATAGGGATCATTAATGAAGATATCCCAGACGCCAATAATATATTGAATCTTCCGTCCTCTTTCGAAGCCAATTATAATTCAGCACACAGGGGTTAATGTTTAACACTACATATCTTTGAGATCTCAGTAATTGTTAAGGATTGTTAAGTATTTATAAGGTTATCTAGTTTTAAGTATTATGGAATAATCTCCCACAAACATTTAGAGTTATGAGCAAAACTCGCATTATAAAATCACATAAACACATCTTAATGTTAACCAACAAACGAACATGCTGTGAATTGTCAATTAAACACTACTTTTAGTTTATACATTACAGACTAATGTTATCACATCACTGTTTCGCTATTTTCAATGTACAACAAATATAAAGAAAGTCTTAATAAAGTTGAATTAAATTGAATTGAATTGACCCAAACAATATTTGAGTTGCAGACCCTAATGATATTTCGGTCTAAAATTCCCACCACTTTTGTTTAGATATTCCAACTTAGATATTGATCTATAAAATTAAATTCTATTTCATGTACACTTTTATGCTTTAAGCTGTGTAAATACATTGTGACCATTATATATCTAATAATTTATCGGCAAAAACGATAATGGAGTGACTTATTTAATGGGGCAAAGCATTCCAAAGAGAGTAAAATAAATTAAGCAAATATTTAAAACAATTTACTTAAACAAATTGTGCATGTTGCTTTATTAACATTACCCTAAATCCAAGTGCCGAACTCGCCCTAAATCCACTCGCCGAAGTAATTAAATTGCAGTAGATGTGTTTTAATAATCTTCACCTTAAATTAAAATATTGTTAATATTTTATGAGAATATAAACGAAATGAAATGTGGTATAACGTGTTAATGATTTTTCGAAATGAACTGTTTTTCTTAATAGGCTAATTAAAGCATTCAAGTCAATTTTACAAAATAAGTGATGGTAAAATTAATTAAACAATTATTCAAAAGAATTTATTTAATAATGTAATTATTAATAATAATGTGAATTAATGTGAATACTTTATATTTTCTATCTTCACTTTGAAGTAATATAAATAATTTAACAGTTTATTTTTCTATCCTGAATAGTTTAGTACAATTTAATGTATTCAGTTCAATTCAATATAAACATTGAAGATATATATGAAATGATTTATTTGCATTTACTTGCACACACCATAGTTTTTCAACATAATTGTGATGAATTCACCCTTAAGAGAAACTCTTAAAAAAGAAAATGCATATAAATACTGGCATTGGCATACCTTAATTATTTTTTGGCTTCGCAGCTAGATTTGACCATTTTAGTGTTACCTGCTTATGCGGCTCGTAGTAGCTTAAGTACATTTTTAGCATTCGTATGAAAACAGTGTTGCCTGCATTTTGTAATGTGGTATAAACTAAATTTTATCGTTAATTATTAAAAAAGAATCATTAAACCAATATATTAAACCATAATGGCACGCTAAATGAGCTTGAAACTACTTTTCGATTTAGAACATTTCATTATTTTTGGTATTGAACAAGATTATGTAGGTCACTTTTGTATGTAATATCAAAGAATTCAATAATATATATACGTAATTTTGATAGTCTTCAGTTCAAGCATTTACTTACGTATTGAATTATTGAGATTGTTACGTAAAACATACTCGTACAATTTATGTACACGCTTCAATGCGTTTCATTGGCTTCGTATTTTTTAGGTTTCCTTTTTGAACTCAATTTGCAGCGCTGGGCCTTTTTCGCTATGTATTTTTTCAACACGATTTTTAAATTTGCAAAATATAAATTTTTTTAAACATTCCAAAGATTTCTAATTTTTTAAAAAAATGCCGAGTGTGCGAGTATGCAGTAAAGTTGGATATGCAGGCGGTGGTCACTTTTTCAGGTTTCTGCCACCGATGGATCACGGTAAGTTATTGGTCAAGCGGACGCAAGTGTTTTCCAATTGGAAGCTCCCGTTTTTCCAATTGGAAAACCTGAAATGTTCGATTTAGGTGATAATGTAAGGTGTGTAGCTCTGATATGGGAACTTTTAATTTGAATAACCAAGATTTTAATCTAATTGAGGGTAAAAATATTTGTGATCTGGATTTGTTTAGAAGTTATAGCTCAATAAAACAAAAGAGCAATTAATAAAAATCAGTATCAAAATTTTCTAAATCAGAGTTATACACTGCATGCTGGGTACAAATAGGTATCGAGTTAAAATTAATTTTACACGAATTGATAAAAAAGTGAATACCTATATACAGTCTTGATCCTTGCAGCGGCCGAAGGCCGCCATATATGAACACTTTTTTCACAAACAATATTATATTTGTCTTAGTATTTTACGTGCTGTGGGTTTTAATCCTTGCCATATATGAACACTTGTAATTCTTTTAAGCTCAATTTTAACATTTCAAGAAAGGCCGCGTAAATATTTACTTTTTCGTAATTAGGTTTTTATTGTATGGTAATAGGTATTAAAAGTAATGTAATAGGTATTAAAGAAAAAATCTTTCTATTGTTTCTCGTGGTTCGATTTGTTTTATTTTCGGTGACTCGTCACACTTCACATTTAGGAATCTAATTAACTAAAAAATTTTGAGGTCGCCCGTCATTATGGGTTTTGGAGTACTTAAACATTCAAAACACAACGTTATATCTCTGCAACCGATCGAGATAGGACACTGGCATATATACTATTTCAAAGGTATTTAATTTATTGTCTACCATTGAAATAGAATATCTCTTTGTCGATATCAATGCTGTTACAGAGTTATTTAAATTTTGGTACAAATATAAATATATATAAAAAATAATAAATTTGTATAAAAAATATTTTTCCCTCTCAAACCAATACACTGAGGTTCCAAAAAATTCATTTTTATAAAAAGGCAAAATTTTTACCTTTCAAACGATGTATTGCATGATATACTAACTGCCTCTGTTTATAGAGTTTATATAATTAAATAGTGCTTATAGGGGCGAAGGCCTACATAAAAACAATTTTGTGCAAGTGCAGTATTTTACCGTATGCCTCTGGTTGAGGGTTGTGATCATTTCCGTGGCCGAAGGGCACTTATATGAAAGGAAATTAATGCAAGGACATTGTTTTGTCGTGAGTACTCTATTGGATGAAAGTTATGACCATCGCCGCGGCCAAAGGCCGTTTATATAAAACGACTTTTATGCAAAAACTTTGCCTCACCGTGAATATTTGGCTGGTTGGGGGTCATGATCGTAGCTGCGGCCGAAGGCCACCTACATTAAAGGACTTTAGTGCAACAAGTTTATTTCATCGTGACTATTCTGCTGGTTGAGGGTTATGATCATTTCCGCGGCCGAAAGCCGATTATATCAAAGCACAATTATGCAATGACTTTATATTATCGTGTGTACTCTGTTGGATGAAGGTTATGACCCTTGCCGCGACCGAAACCTGCTTATCTAAAGCGACTTTTATGCATAACCTGATTTCACCGTGAGTATTCGGCTGGTTGAGGGTTATGATCCTATACAAAAGGACTTTAGTGCAAAAACTTCATTCCTCGTGAGCATTATGAAATGTATATAAAAGGACATTTATGCAAGGACCTTATTTTATCGTGGGTATTCTGTTGGATTAAGGTTATTGCCCTTACTATTCGTAGACTTGCTCTAGTATATCATGCGATACATCGTTTGAAAGATAAAAGGCTGGACTTTTTAAAAACGGTAATTTTTTAAAAGTGTAATTTTGGTACCTTAATGTGTTCGTTTAGGTGGGAAATATATTTTTGTATACAAAGAATGAACATAATTTTACATGAGTAGGTATAACTCTTTAATTGTACTGATGTCGACAAAAGAGTATATTATATAAATGGTAGGTAATAGAAATACCTTCGAAATTGTATATTTGCCGGCATGATATCTCAATTGGTTATCGATTTATAATGTTGTATTTAATGAAAGTTTAAAAGGCGTACAGCATTCAATTTTAATTTTAATAAACTTTCAGTAAACATTTGGATATGTAGAACTAGACAAAAACTCTTTCGTATCACTTGCGATCTTATGACATGGTAGTTGCAGGAGACCTTGCTATTCATTCAGACAATTATAATTTAATGTACGCTTTTTTGTTAAGCAAACTGCTCAGAATTAGCGACGGTTGCTGGCATTTTATTACATAAATAAACTGTTGACTTTCAGGCCCAAACAATCAATGGAATTACAGGAAATCAATGTTACAGGCCCAAACAATTCGCGGAATTGCATGTTACAGACCCAAACAATAGGGATTCTCGATTGTGGCTTCTTTAAGAGAGGACGTGTTTTCGCAGTCTCATCTACCAAACTAAAATCTAGACTATACATCTTAAATAAAAAACAGTGATTTTTTTAAAGTGTTTTTCAATAAAAAAAAAAAAAATATATATATATATATATATATATATATATATATATATATATATATATATATATATATATATATATATATATATATATATATATATATATATATATATATATATATATATATATATATATATATATATATATATATATATATATATATATATATATATATATATATATATATATATATATATATATATATATATATATATATATATATATATATATATATATATATATATATATATATATATATATATATATATATATATATATATATATATATATATATATATATATATATATATATATATATATATATATATATATATATATATATATATATATATATATATATATATATATATATATATATATATATATATATATATATATATATATATATATATATATATATATATATATATATATATATATATATATATATATATATATATATATATATATATATATATATATATATATATATATATATATATATATATATATATATATATATATATGTATATATATATATATATATATATATATATATATATATATATATATATATATATATATATATATATATATATATATATATATATATATATATATATATATATATATATATATATATATATATATATATATATATATATATATATATATATATATATATATATATATATATATATATATATATATATATATATATATATATATATATATATATATATATATATATATATATATATATATATATATATATATATATATATATATATATATATATATATATATATATATATATATATATATATATATATATATATATATATATATATATATATATATATATATATATATATATATATATATATATATATATATATATATATATATATATATATATATATATATATATATATATATATATATATATATATATATATATATATATATATATATATATATATATATATATATATATATATATATATATATGTTCAAATCCTCGTTTGGATTTTATTTAGTTTGGTTTTAATCCTAACACATCAGCCAGGATGTGTTAGGATGTTCAAATCCTCGTTTGGATTTTATTTAGTTTGGTTTTAGTCCTAACACATCAGCCAGGACTAATGATTGACAGGAAAAACAATTCAGCACTTGAACTGATTGTTTGTTGATTGCTTGCACTTGGCACATAAACCAATGCGAGCCCAAAGTAAAAACCCTTGATTTCGGTGATCGAATGATAATTAATTTTATTATTCTTCCTTATTTATAAACAATTTTTGTTATTGGTAACATATAAAATTGTAATTGTTAGTGCAAGTGTATACGTAATATTCGTATTCCGTGAACTGCGTCAGCAAAATTGACGCAAAATATTGACGTGTGTCTTCAGCTAGCGTCGTAGCATTCTGCTTTGACCAGCTATAACCCAAACTACTGTTATTGCAGTTAACGAAATACGACACTATTATAAAGTATTTTTTGTTGGTTTTTGTTGACGAATGAATTTTACATTAAAATAATAATATGAAACTAAGTTCACTTCAGTTCGTAATTACGCAAAATGACCATGAAAATAAATTCAACATAAACAATAATATTGTGAAATGTGAATTAAGTTTACTTCAGTTCATAATTATATGGTATGGTGAGGTATAAAAAATATAGAAAATATAGTATGATTAGTATGAAATCATACATTCTCCCCCTGGTGAGGTCAGAAGTTATGATGACATCACAACGTAACTCTCAGATCGTTGCAGGAAATTCTAACGATGATGATGTCTGGCGTGGTGCTGGATGAGGAGGAGTTGTTTCTGTCTGTTGTAGGTTGCACGATTTGGCCTTCCAAACGCTGTAAATGGTGACAGCCATTGACAAAATTAATGCTGTATAGCCTATTGTTGAGTAATGATAGTTGATAATTTGGATTCTTGTCGGCAACTCTAACACATCCTGTGGTACAAGTGAGTTTTGAAGTTCACTGAGTTGTTGTAGTTTAGTGGTGTAATGTTCAGTATCGTGAAGAATTGCATCAAGATGTTTTGGTTTCATGATGTCTGCAACATTTCCGAGACTAGTGTATGATAAGTGCAGATTGCTGGAATATGTCTGATTAGCTTGCACAGTTATAGATTCATCTTTGATGACACACTGAGGTTGCAGAGTTAAAATTCCAGATTCCTTTAAGATGAGTTGTTCAATCTGTTTGTCACACACTGCCATAATTCGCTTGGGGTTGTTGAAGGTGTACATCCATTGGTTTTTATGTGACATTTGAGTCCAGGTTGAGTTTTTTCTTAATACCTCTATGTCACAATCTGAGCGGTTATCGTTGTTCAATAAGTTTATCTCACATGAGCACATTTCGGATCCTTTATTGTTTATATTTATTGTTTATTGTTTATATTTATTGTTTTATTTATTGTTATATTTATTGTTGTATTGTTTATTTACATTATATAAATGGTAGGTAATAGAAATACCTTCGAAATTGTATATTTGCCGGCATGATATCTCAATTGGTTATCGATTTATAATGTTGTATTTAATGAAAATTTAAAAAGCGTACAGCATTCAATTTTAATTTTAATAAACTTTCAGTAAGCATTTGGATGTGTAGAACTAGACAGCAACTCTTTCGTATCACTTGCGATCTTATGACATGGTAGTTGCAGGAGACCTTGCTATTCATTCAGACAATTATAATTTAATGTACGCTTTTTTGTTAAGCAAACTGCTCAGAATTAGCGACGGTTGCTGGCATTTTATTACATAAATAAACTGTTGACTTTCAGGCCCAAACAATCAATGGAATTACAGGAAATCAATGTTACAGGCCCAAACAATTCGCGGAATTGCATGTTACAGACCCAAACAATAGGGATTCTCGATTGTGGCTTCTTTAAGAGAGGACGTGTTTTCGCAGTCTCATCTACCAAACTAAAATCTAGACTATACATCTTAAATAAAAAACAGTGATTTTTTTAAAGTGTTTTTCAATAAAAAAAAAAATAAATATATATATATATATATATATATATATATATATATATATATATATATATATATATATATATATATATATATATATATATATATATATATATATATATATATATATATATATATATATATATATATATATATATATATATATATATATATATATATATATATATATATATATATATATATATATATATATATATATATATATATATATATATATATATATATATATATATATATATATATATATATATATATATATATATATATATATATATATATATATATATATATATATATATATATATATATATATATATATATATATATATATATATATATATATATATATATATATATATATATATATATATATATATATATATATATATATATATATATATATATATATATATATATATATATATATATATATATATATATATATATATATATATATATATATATATATATATATATATATATATATATATATATATATATATATATATATATATATATATATATATATATATATATATATATATATATATATATATATATATATATATATATATATATATATATATATATATATATATATATATATATATATATATATATATATATATATATATATATATATATATATATATATATATATATATATATATATATATATATATATATATATATATATATATATATATATATATATATATATATATATATATATATATATATATATATATATATATATATATATATATATATATATATATATATATATATATATATATATATATATATATATATATATATATATATATATATATATATATATATATATATATATATATATATATATATATATATATATATATATATATATATATATATATATATATATATATATATATATATATATATATATATATATATATATATATATATATATATATATATATATATATATATATATATATATATATATATATATATATATATATATATATATATATATATATATATATATATATATATATATATATATATATATATATATATATATATATATATGTTCAAATCCTCGTTTGGATTTTATTTAGTTTGGTTTTAGTCCTAACACATCAGCCAGGATGTGTTAGGATGTTCAAATCCTCGTTTGGATTTTATATAGTTTGGTTTTAGTCCTAACACATCAGCCAGGACTAATGATTGACAGGAAAAACAATTCAGCACTTGAACTGATTGTTTGTTGATTGCTTGCACTTGGCACATAAACCAATGCGAGCCCAAAGTAAAAACCCTTGATTTCGGTGATCGAATGATAATTAATTTTATTATTCTTCCTTATTTATAAACAATTTTTGTTATTGGTAACATATAAAATTGTAATTGTTAGTGCAAGTGTATGCGTAATATTCGTATTCCGTGAACTGCGTCAGCAAAATTGACGCAAAATATTGACGTGTGTCTTCAGCTAGCGTCGTAGCATTCTGCTTTGACCAGCTATAACCCAAACTACTGTTATTGCAGTTAACGAAATACGACACTATTATAAAGTATTTTTTGTTGGTTTTTGTTGACGAATGAATTTTACATTAAAATAATAATATGAAACTAAGTTCACTTCAGTTCATAATTACGCAAAATGACCATGAAAATAAATTCAACATAAACAATAATATTGTGAAATGTGAATTAAGTTTACTTCAATTCATAATTATATGGTATGGTGAGGTATAAAAAATATAGAAAATATAGTATGATTAGTATGAAATCATACATTCTCCCCCTGGTGAGGTCAGAAGTTATGATGACATCACAACGTAACTCTCAGATCGTTGCAGAAAATTCTAACGATGATGATGTCTGGCGTGGTGCTGGATGAGGAGGAGTTGTTTCTGTCTGTTGTAGGTTGCACGATTTGGCCTTCCAAACGCTGTAAATGGTGACAGCCATTGACAAAATTAATGCTGTATAGCCTATTGTTGAGTAATGATAGTTGATAGTTTGGATTCTTGTCGGCAACTCTAACACATCCTGTGGTACAAGTGAGTTTTGAAGTTCACTGAGTTGTTGTAGTTTAGTGGTGTAATGTTCAGTATCGTGAAGAATTGCATCAAGATGTTTTGGTTTCATGATGTCTGCAACATTTCCGAGACTAGTGTATGATAAGTGCAGATTGCTGGAATATGTCTGATTAGCTTGCACGGTTATAGATTCATCTTTGATGACACACTGAGGTTGCAGAGTTAAAATTCCAGATCCCTTTAAGATGAGTTGTTCAATCTGTTTGTCACACACTGCCATAATTCGCTTGGGGTTGTTGAAGGTGTACATCCATTGGTTTTTATGTGACATTTGAGTCCAGGTTGAGTTTTTTCTTAATACCTCTATGTCACAATCTGAGCGGTTATCGTTGTTCAATAAGTTTATCTCACATGAGCACATTTCGGATCCTTTATTGTATGTTGACTGCATATTGGTACATAAATATGAACCGGGTTTTGTGACAAAGCATGAATGTAGATCGCTTGTACTCATGGGATAATACTGATCCCGATGAGCGTTAACAGCCAAGATATCATTGCAACGTTTAATGGTAACAAGACTCTAGTTGACCGTTGTGGGTATGGAAAACAGTTTATATAAATCAAAAGATTCCTGGTCACACAAGGGTATTGAAATCGTAAATATGATGTGGCTTTCTGTTAAACCTCCTTTTGCTGACATTAATTTATATAATTGTGTATAATCATCATGCTCGACAGGGAGTTGCGAAGACGGAGGCAGATGATTTCTAATCTTTATTAGCTCCTCCTTAAGTTGCCTTGGTGTGAGCAAACTTTGGCTGATTTTTCCATGATGGGTGTCCGTAAGTACATCTATGATAGAAATTTGAATGCGCTGCAGGTCTGCTGATACTATAATGAGCTGCATGGCTAATGGAATGAAATTCTGAAGAAACTTTGATTGATAATCGGTGTCTGCAATTTTTTCCCACAACCTGGTAACTTGAAGATCTATGTTGTCAAATTTTCTTTCAATTGCTGTCTGGTCTTCCTTAAATATATTTATAGTTGCATCGAGGATTGACGTCTGGTTTCTAAGCAACTGTTGGATATGACCTTCATTTTGTTTCAGTGTCTCGATGGTGTTAAGCATTTGTTTTTCGTATTCTGAGTCTAATGCTCCAAATAACGAATTTGCGACGTTTCCGACGATGTTCAGTACGCCTCTTTTGGTCCTGTTTACAAGTCTGCGATCTTTGTAGGTTATTACATACCTTTTGTTCCGTTTAACTGCTAAAAGGCTGTTGTCTACTCCGAGTCTACTTTCAACATTGTGTAGTGTATCTACAACTCCCTTGCAAATGTCTTTCTGCGTTATTTCTTTACATAGTTGCCGCAAAGCTCGGGTCCTATTTGAAAAGTATTTCATTTCTTCCCAATATGGCTTGAGGTCATAATATACAATTAGATTCCACTCAGTTCTAAAAGTGTTTATTGATCCAATTCCTTCAAAGTGCATACCCATTTTAGCGTTGAACCCATTATTTTCAACATCTAATCCCCAGGCCAATGGCATCACAAACATGGTAATCTGAAGTGATGTGGCTAGATTAATTGATGCTGACCTTCGCCTTTTTGGTGGTACTTCTGCAATGTCGTCAATGGATTGATTGATTGGCTGATTACTGGATTTGTCGTTAACAGGGTTCTCTAGTTGATTGTCTATAATAGGTAGTGGAGCGAGACGGTGCATGGGGCGCTTGATTATTCCTGTTGTTGTTTTCACTTCAACTACTCGAACTAGATCGTCATCTCCCTTATGGATTTTAGTAATTCTTCCCAGTCTTCCCAGCCAATGTCTTCCCAGCCAATGAAGTACTTCTAAATTCTTCCCAGCCAATGAAGTACTGGAGTGTTGTCCTCCTTGATGATTACTACAGCTCCTGGCTCAATGTTACTAGATTGTTCTCTCCATTTATGTCTGTGTTGGAGTTCGTTGAGATATTCTCGTGACCACCTTCGCCAGAAGTCATGTTTAACTTGTGATACTGCCTTCCATCGGGTTGCTAGAGTTTCCTTTGCCATAACAGCTCTTGCGTCAACTTGTTTTGTTAGTGGTTCTCCAATTAAGAAATGTCCAGGAGTAAGTGCTGCTAGATCATTTGGATCATTAGACATTGGACTGATGGGTATGGAGTTCAGAATGGCCTCAACTTCTACCATGACTGTTTCTAACTCTTCGTATGTCAATGATGCCGCTGTAACACTTCTTAAGAGGAGATGTTTCGCGGATTTGACTGCCGCCTCCCAAAGCCCTCCCAAGTGAGGAGCCCTAGGAGGTATAAAGTGGAACTGAATTCCTTTTTCGCTGCACGTTTTCACAATTCCTTCTTGAGAGCCGGATGAGTGAATTGATGTTACTAATTCGGCAAGTCGGTTTTTGGCTCCAACAAAATTTGTTGCGTTATCGCTGTATATATTTTGACAGCGACCCCGTCGCCCCGTGAACCTTTTCAGTGCTCCAATAAATGCGTCTGTTGTTAAATCACTAACAAGTTCGAGATGAACTGCCTTTGTCGCGAAGCAACAAAATATAGCGAGATATGCTTTCGTTGGTCGTTTTCCGCGCAGTTTGTAATGTATCCAAAACGGTCCACAGTAATCGACTCCTGTATTTATGAATGGTCGCGCCGGTGTTACCCTTGTTGCTGGTAAACTTCCCATTAATTGTTGCAATAATTGTGGCCGAGCCTTAAAACATCGGATGCAGTGGTGAACTATTGACCTCGCCATACTGGTCACCTTGACTGGCCAGAAACGCTGTTTAACGTTTGCCACTAATGTTTTCGGACCACAGTGCATGTGATCCTCATGTATCATTTGCATTAGCAACTTGGTTAGCGGATCATTATAAGGAAGACATATCTGGTGCTTGTTCTCATATGGTAAGTTAGATGCATTTAACCTTCCTCCAACTCTCATGATGCCTTCTTTATCAAAGAACGGTGTGAGGCTGTGGAGTGGACTGCTTGTATTTACAGTGTTATCCTTCTTTAATGCCTGGATTTCTGAACCAAAGTCTGCACCTTGTATTGTTCTGACAATTACCTTTAGAGCCTTGTCCAGTTCGATCGGGGTTAACATCCAAGAGGTTTCATTTTGTTGTACATTTCTTGCACGTTCTCCAAATCGAAGAATATATCCGACAACTCGTTGTAATTTCTTAAATGAATTTCCATGGTTGATGGAATAGATTATGCTTTCTGTATCACTCTGTGCGGATATCAGGGACGTTGGATTTTTTCTTCTACTCTCTTCAGATGTTTTGAACTTATCTCTGCAGATAGGTTGCATCCATTCGGATTCCCTTCCATGTAGAAAGAATGGTCCAAAGAACCATAAATTGCACTGAGTAAATGCTCTTGGATCACATCCTCTTGATATGACGTCAGCTGGATTCTGTTTTGATGCTACATATCTCCATTGCTGGGCAAGTGAAAGAGTTTGAATTTTGGCAATTCGATTTGCTACAAACACCTCGTATGATGATGAGTCCGCATTTATCCATGCAAGGACGACCTCAGAGTCAGTCCAATAGTATGTAAATTCGCTTCCGTAATTCAAATCTTGTTGAACTCGTGCGGTTAACTGAGCTCCTAGTAATGCCGCGCATAATTCCAAGCGTGCAATTGTCTGACGTTGGTGATTTATGGGTGCAACACGTGATTTTGCACATAACAGTCTTACAAGTATCCTTCCATCCTTAGTTACTGATTGAAGGTATACAACAGCACCATACGCCTTTTCCGATGCACCGGTGAAAACATGTAGTTGCCAAGATCTTGGTATTTCATGGTTATAGATATGACGAGGAATTTGCCAATCATTTAACTCCATAAGTTGGTCTCGAAAGTTTGCCCATGTGTTATTCAAGTCAGCAGGTAGTGCTTCATCCCATGAGGACAACTGGAGCGATGATGACAACTGGAGCCATAATCCCCAGCGGATCGAATATTCTTGCCACGTCTGAACTGACACTCCTTTTGGTAATTCGTCTGCTGTTGAAAGGATGTCCGGTCTTGATGCAAAATGTGTCAGATTTTGGTGGCCACGCTAATCCTAACGTCTTAATGCAATCACGCGATTCGGCGTCAAAATCCAAGTTTATTTCGTTGTGGTCTGACGGAATTCCATAAAGCAGTTGAGGATGATTAGCACACCATTTCCTTAGTTCGAATCCGGCTGATTTTAGTATTGTTGTGATTTCCCTTCGTATTGTGATGGCCATGGATAAGTTGTTACTCCCAGTTAGACAATCATCCACATAGAAATTCATTTTCAGAGCTTCGGCTCCTAAAGGATGTTTTAGGCAATTCTCGTTAGCTAGCTGCAATAAACATTTAATGGCTAGGTACGGAGCCGCCCTAGTCCCATAGGTTACCGTATTCAGTTGGTAGTATTTCAACTCCATTTCTGGACTTTGTCTCCATATGATGATTTGGTACTTTCGATCTTCTGGATTGATAAGGATCTGTCTGTACATTTTTTGTATGTCCGTTGTGAATACATATCGCGGCAGCCGAAATCTTAAATAAAGTAGCCCATATTGTTCAATTCTTGGCTACGAATTTCGGTCATGTGCCCTAGCTGCTTGTATTCCTTCATGAATTCGACGTAAGACACCTTAAGTTCATGGTTTTTATTCAGACGTTTTTCAAGTGCCATGAATCTATTGAATGCGAATTGCCTTGAGTCTCCTAATGATGCTGGATTGTTAATGAACGGCAATCTTACAATGAATCTTCCTTCAGACGTCCTTAAGGTATTATGTATGAAATGTGATTCACAGCGCTTTTCTGCCGCTGTGAATTTTGATTCGTTGCTCTCAATTTCCTCTAGTTTCCAAAATTTCTCAATTAAGGCATTAGTGGTGTGGTTGTCTTCGCTAAAGATGCCGCAAGTAGCTGTATTATGCTGTAGTCCATCCACCTTTCCAGACACTATCCACCCAAATACTTTGCAGTCTGGGTAGCTTGCTGCCTAGGTTGATTTGTCCGATTGACAAAACTTGATGGAAAAACTCTGCACCCAGCAACAAGTCTATTCTACCAGGTTGATTGAATGTGGGATCGGCCAGCTGAATATTTTTGGAATAACCCAGGAGGAAACGTCAATGAAAAGTGATGGTTGATCACTGATGATTTTCGGCAACACTAGCGCTTCTAGTCGTGTGGAGAATCCATTATGGTTGGACCGCATCTCCACATTGATTCTATGTCTGCAATCTTTTCGTTGAGAACCGATCCCCTCTAATGCAACTGACGTATGTTTTGGTTGGAGTCCTAACTGCTTCACCAATCTCTCTGTGACGAGATTGAACTGAGAGCCAGAGTCCAGTACTGCCCTACATTCTACCTCAAAACCGCTGTTCGTTATCAATCGAAGGCGAACAGTGCTGAGTAGCACATATTTTCGATTAGAGCTACTATTTGCCGCCGTTAAACTTATTGGTGTTGATGTAATAGTGACAGCTGATCTGGATAATGATGAATCTTCATTCTTGGGATCGTCAATGTGCAAAAGGGTGTTGTGGGATTTGTTACACTTAGTGCACTTTCTTGATGAACAATTTTTTGCAAAATGTCCTTCTTTGAGGCAATTTAAACATAATTTGTTGCTTCTCGCAACTCGAAGACGATCTACTGGTTGTAAATTTATGAAGGACTTGCACGCAAATAGTGGGTGCGTTCCACTATTGCATATTTTGCATTTGATGACGCATCCTTGAGTTGTAGATAGTGCTGATGTGCATGGTCGTAGATGCCCATGCTTCTCTTTGTGATCGATTGCTTCTAATGTTTGAAATTGGGTTTCAAGGAAAGCCAAAAAATCCTTTATGCTTGGCAGTTGTCTTGGATTCTTCAACGATCGCTCATACATCACATGAGTTGATTTATCTAGCTTCTTCAGTAACAGGTGTAGGAGAAGTGGATACCACGATGATGTTTGTATTCCCAGTACTTCTAACGACATCAAGCACTCACGTGTGGTGTCATGTAAGTTTTTGATGGATGTTACTGATGACGCGTTGAACGTTTGCTCCAACAGTCTTTGGAGTAGAGTGGAGCACAACACTCGTACATTGTTATACCTCTCCTTTAGCATATTCCATGCAATATCGTAGTTATTTTCCGTAAGGGCCAAATGCCTTATTAATTTTTCTGCTTCCCCAGTCACATACCTTGATAGTGGTTGGTCATGGACTAACTGCGAGAACAAATCGAAAAATTGGCGCCATTTAAGGTAATCACCATTAAGTTGTGGAATGGTGACCTTTGGTAACCTTAATGGCTCACCGTTTAGAACGGTTGCTGGTACCGTTGTTGTCGGCACTGTTTTGAATGCTAGTTTCCTGCGTGTGTTAGAAACCTTTTCTTCGCACTCTAGGTATTCCTCGGAGTTGTATCCATGCTCCGTAGGTTGATCGCAATTTTCCCATATGTTGTAATTAATGATTTCAATCTCCTGCAATAACTTGTTTATCTGCTGGAGATTCATTTCTGAAAATTGCATCTTTTCATCTGGATACATTGCGATACTATCGAGTAACCGATTCATTGCATTTATTAGCGCACGTTGTCGTCGTAGACCTTTTGTAATACTCGTTGCAGATTCGCCAGTTGGTTGCTGGCCCGGCTGCTGAATGGACGACGTCATCTTACTGGTTGATGCATCGTTGTCGACTTCGAGCTCGTCTACAGCATTCCTCTCGGCTGTTGCTTCTTTCTGCTTAATGACTTGCAACTCAACCTCAAATTGCTTTCGATATTGGGTTCCTAACGTCATCACTTCCAGATAATAGTCCTTTGCAACATAACCATGTGTGTCTGGAACCCTTGGTAGTGCCTGTATTTCCTTGTGCGTGGCTGAAAATTGTGATATTGCAGCCACCAAGCGATCGATGCGCGTTTCATAATATTTTGGCTCCAGCTTCCTGTCTGCAGGATCCTTTTTGTAATTCCTAATGATGTTAAGAATTAGCTCTCCTGTTGTTTTCTGAGCTGCAGCTAGTTCTTCAAATTCTTCCATTTTTCTGATTGGCGAATGATCTGGTGAACTCTTTCAAAGTGAAGTCTTATAGTGGAGTGAATTGGTGAACTCTCTCACAGTGACGTGATGCCCACCCGGGGGCGCCAAATGTTCAAATCCTCGTTTGGATTTTATTTAGTTTGGTTTTAGTCCTAACACATAAGCCAGGACTAATGATTGACAGGAAAAACAATTCAGCACTTGAACTGATTGTTTGTTGATTGCTTGCAGTTGGCACATAAACCAATGCGAGCCCAAAGTAAAACCCTTGATTTCGGTGATCGAATGGTAATTAATTTTATTATTCTTCCTTATTTATAAACAATTTTTGTTATTGGTAACATATAAAATTGTAATTGCTAGTGCAAGTGTATGCGTAATATTCGTATTCCGTGAACTGCGTCAGTAAAATTGACGCAAAATATTGACGTGTGTCTTCAGCTAGCGTCGTAGCATTCTGCTTTGACCAGCTATAACCCAAACTACTGTTATTGCAGTTAACGAAATACGACACTATTATAAAGTATTTTTTGTTGGTTTTTGTTGACGAATGAATTTTACATTAAAATAATAATATGAAACTAAGTTCACTTCAGTTCATAATTACGCAAAATGACCATGAAAATAAATTCAACATAAACAATAATATTGTGAAATGTGAACTAAATTTACTTCAGTTCATAATTATATGGTATGGTGAGGTATAAAAAATATAGTATGATAAAAAATATAGTATGATTAGTATGAAATCATACAGCATCTAAAACTTGTATGGTTTTCCGCGGTTGTTTGTTCGCCGCGTTTCCGCCACCCGGTGCAAATGGGCTTGGCTTTCTCTTCTGCCAGTTCAAGCCACCAGGCTTAGGAAACGCCGCGGAGAAAAAACCGCGAAGTCCTAGCTGCTTTTGTTTGGGCGCCATTATTGTAACGAGACCTTATCGCCTTCCTGCGTGGTTTGCTCCGGCTAACTGGTGAGTTGGGTCGCGGTTCTTAACCTTCCGCGCAGGAACGAATAGAACAATAAAAAAAAATATTACTTAAATTTGCCATATCCATTTCCACTTCCGGATTTTATTTCCGCTACCACTCTGCCATTCTCCATTCACCCGCCCGACATGTCCCGCCCGCAAATTAAAGAATTACCCAGACATATTAGATATAAATAGGTGTAATGAGCACAAATACATAATGGATTTTATATTTACGTATACACATTAAAGAAAAACATTATGAGCAATAACGCTATTATGAATATTCAAATTAAAATGATAGATCTTTTTTCAAGTTATTCACCTATTCAGGGGCCAAGTTATATACCTCTGTTTCAATGGGTTTTGAATCCAAAGACTGGGCGAAATATACCTAAAACCTAACCGCTTCGAAGGAGCTCTCTCGTCGCGTATCTGGGGGTCGAAGTATATAATATACTATTAGAATTTTTGCCACGATTTAAATTTTGAACCCCGGAACGAGGTGTAACATACACTTTTCAAATTCAAACTGAAGCCCAGGTATTATTACATATACCATTAAAATTCAAAAAAAATATAAGACTACATAGAATACAATCCACATTAAACGTTGGACGCGCTCATCATGGGTACCGGGGTGAAAATCGTGTTTCGTAAATTAGATATCCCTGTGGTAAAAAAGCAGTTTCGGTCCAACGAAAAAATATAGTATGGGCGCGAGGTTGAGAGTTGGCTTTATGCCAGAATCTCTGGTGGTGCTCTGAAGGCTAGACACACTATTCGCTACTTAAGCCACTTAGCTTTTCAGCGGGGAATGCACCGCTCATAGGGATTAATCCACCAGAATCCTTTCCCCTTTCCGTCGTCTTTTCTCTTGCACAGGCGGGTACCCTAGATGAAGTTCCGTGCAAATGAAACGAAAGGCTCCCTGCTACTGCTACCACCTCACGACAGAAATTACACGATCCTTTGACCCTTTATAGTCGTTTTAACTTCATACAGATATTGCTTCTAATTAGAATTTAATTTGCTTAAAGACAGCGTTTGGCTGTACTTTTTCTTTAAAACTATTTTATTAAATACTGCCGAAATATGCTTTTCCGAAAATAAATGCTTTTCCGAAAATAAACAGCTCGATCTCTATACCGGTGATGTCGCATGATCAACGGTACCTTATTACCTTTTAGTTATTGCCTTAAACATATGTATAAGCTTCTCTACAGGGAGTTCTGTACATGATTCAAAGTTTAAGTACGTGTTCGAATTCGAACCCTCTCGCTCTACCCAATCTTCTCATTCCAGTTGCTTCAAAACAGTGTAATCAGTAAAACCCTATAGTGATTGACTACATTTAGCTATGGCACCCCGTCTATTTTCACCACGAGCTTTTGCGATATGTTCTCTTGACAGTAGCTGTTTGCTTGTCAAAAGAACAAAAAATACACAAACCGGAATGACATTTGGATTTTTTCACGCAACAAGTTATTAAAGATAATGTAATAGGTATTTAAGAAAAAATTGTTTCTATTGTTTTACGTGCTTCGATTTATTTTATTTTTGGTGAATCGTCACACTTCACATTTAGAAACCTAATTAACTAAAAAATTTTTGAGATCGCTCGTCATTACGGGTTTAGGACTACTTAAACATTCAAAACAAAACGTTATATCTCTGCGACCGATCGAGATAGGACACTGGCATATATACTATTTCAAAGGTATTTAATTTATTGTCTACCATTAAAATAGAAAACCTCTTTGTCGGTATCAATGCCGTTACAGAGTTATTTACATTTTGATACAAATATGTACACTTTATATAAGAAAATATTTTTCCCTCAAACGAATACACTGAGGTTCCAAAAAATTCCCTTTTTTATAAAAAGGCCAAATTTTTACCTTTCAAACGATGTATTGCATGATATACTCATTGCCTCAGTTTATAGAGTTTATATAATTAAATAGTGCTTATAGGGGCGAAGGCCTACATAAAAACAATTTTGTGCAAGTGCAGTATTTTACCGTATGCCTCTGGTTGGGGGTTTTGATCATTTCCGTGGCCGAAGGGCACTTATATGATGGGAAATTAATGCAAGGACATTGTTTTGTCGTGAGTACTCTATTGGATGAAAGTTATGACCATCGTCGCGGCCAAAGGCCGCTTATATAAAACGACTTTTATGCAAAAACTTGGCCTCAACCTGAATATTTGGCTGATTGAGGGTTATGATCGTTACTGCAGCCGGAGGAAGCCTACATTAAAGGACTTTAGTGCAACAGTTCATTTCATCGTGACTATTCTGTTGGTTGAGGGTTATGATCATTTCCGCAGCCGAAAGCCGCTTATATCAAAGGACAATTATGCAATGACTTTTTATTATCGTTTATACTCCGTTGGATGAAGGTTATGACCCTTACCGCGCCCGAAGCCTGCTTATCTAAAGCGACTTTTATGCATAACCTGATTTCACCGTGAGTATTCGGCTGGTTGAGGGTTATGATCCTACACAAAAGGACTCTTGTGCAAGAACTTCATTTCCTCGTGAGTATGCTGAAATGTATATAAAATGACATTTATGCAAGGACTTTATTTTATCGTGGGTATTCTGTTGGATGAAGGTTATTACCCTTACTGTTCGTAGACTTGTTCTAGAATATCATGCGATACATCGTTTGAAAGATAAAAGGCTGGACTTTTTAAAAACGGTAATTTTTTAAAAGTGTAATTTTGGTACTTTAATGTGTTCGTTTAGGAGGGAAATATATTTTTGTATACAAGGGATGAACATAATTTTACATGAGTAGGTATAACTCATTAACTGTACTGATGTCGACAAAAGAGTATATTGTATGAATGGTAGGTAATAGAAATACATACGAAATAGTATATTTGCCGGCATGATATCTCAATTGGTTATCGATTTATAATGTTGTATTTAATGAAAATTTAAATATTCAATTTTAATTTCAATAAACTTTCAGTAAGCATTTGGATGTGTAGAACTAGACAGCAACTCTTTCGAATCACTTGCGATCTTATGACATGGTAGTTGCAGGAGACCTTGCTATTCATTCAGACAATTATAATTTAATGTACGCTTTTTTGTTAAGCAAACTGCTCAGAATTAGCGACGGTTGCTGGCATTTTATTACATAAATAAACTGTTTTTTAATACCTCTCTAACGGTGTCAATGTTCTTTGAATATCTATTAAAGTTTAGGAGACATCGGCGGCGATATTTCCAACTTCAAGGGGTTTTATCCCCTCCTCCAAACGGGAGGAGGCCAAAAGGTTGTTGGTTTTGGGACAGCCACATAGATATGCGAGGGTTAATGAAAGTAAATCAGTTCCAAAATGTCATTAAAAACCAAGCCCTTTTTAACCAATCCCTATTCTGAGCTCTATTATATTAATGGTGGACAATGGAGACACCTTCGAAATTTTAGTGTGATATCTCGCTTGGTTACAGACACATAATGTTATATGTAATGTTTAATTGCTGCTAAATCCAAAATAGAAGTCTTCCGCAACGAAAATTTTAGTTAGTTGTGTTTATGTAAGTGTAACCATGCACCAAAAGTTGAACAAATCGAAGCTCCTGAAGCCGAAATCATACTTGCTACTTAGGCTGCTACCACTGACTTTCACCACTTCAGCACGTATATTTACTCATTCATTTCAACCAGAGATAACGAGATATGACACTTCGCACCAATCCACATGCATTTGCTCCATACAATCACAGTATGGTACAAATTTAGCCGAAATACGAAACTTATGGCGTTATTACAGAAACCGAAACTACGCTGCTTTTTCGATTCTCTTTTGTGTTTTTCTCTGCTATGAGAGCTTATTGATAAGTAGCAGATAAAATTTCGTTGAGCACGAATAAACAATCATCGTTAGTGCTTATCAGTGTATTCCAATGGAAAACAAAATGCCGGGACTGAATATTTTGGAAATATATTAACGAAAAAGCTAGTGAATAAAACGCGAGCAAGGAACCTTTCGCTTGGGTGTAAATGAAGCGGCATAGTAAAAATTTATTCAGTATCATTCAGGACGTCCTTTAGGGGGGGGGGTGTTTTTGTTGCGCGCAAGTAAATGGATTGATAATGAAAAAACGTTTTGTATACTAGAATAACTTCCAGCGTCTTCTTTCCATTAGTTTCGGTTTGTGTAACAACGCTGTTATTTCTTAGGAAGCGCGTACTCGCATATACACCAATTAAAAACAATGGCTTCAAGTTGAAGGTGCTATGGATTTTAAGCCTCAAAGATTTGTTGAATACGGATGAGCTTTCTGAGGATTTTGATTGTTTTCATAAAATTTACTTCGTGATTTTTAAAAAAGAGTTCAGCAATGAATACTGATATCGTATAATTGTGTGGAAAATTGATGTAATTTTTGGGTTCTCAAGATTCTAAAACAATATCTGGTACCGAGTTGAAGGTCGTATTGGTGTCGTCCTGGAATCTAAATGAAAGCAAACAATACCAACAATATATCACAAATCCACGTATAGTGTACGTGATGTAAACAATGCATAAAAAACAGATGTCAAATCACTTTCCTGCGTGGTGAATTAAGTGTCCTATCTCTATATATCTGGCACGTATATTTACCAGAGATAAGGAGATAGGAAACTTCTGTAATGTTAGTCCTTTATGGTTGTCTGGTTTTTCTTTGTCCTAATTTTAAAATAAGTATCCTTAAAGTTCCTTTCCTTATTAAAAAAAATTAAAGAGTACTTACTAACCTCTCCAGCCGATTATTTCCATGACTCATAGTCACGACTTTGATTGATGATTTTCTTAGCCTGATTTGGTCGAATCTGAGCTCCAAATAGAGCCGAATAAAAAGAGAGATGTTTCTTGTGACAAACCAGAATCGCCTCTGCTTTAATGATCTTTTCTTGCTGGTATTTATACAAAATTATCATCATCGATCCTATCATTAATATTACATACAAATATAATTTTAAGCATATTTTGTCTACTAAGGGAATTTATCCCTTAATCTACTGTTTACAATTATTAAACTACTGAACTACTTATACGTAAATGCAACGCAAGCGTTATTGGCGTTAGTTCGATTCAGAATTATACTGACCTAATTATTGGCTCGCTTCATGTGTAAAATGATCTTCAGCACAATGTAAACATTGACTTGGCTTGTGCTGCTGATCATTGATTATTGTTGTTGTTTTATTTTCTTGCTTTTGATTTTATTGCTATTTTTATTATTGCTACTTATAGTTGGTATGTGTGTATATGTACACTATATCCTAACCCCAAAAAAAGAAAAATAATTTTATTATTTTTAATATAAGAAAATAATTTTTATAGATTACTTATCTCTAGCTCTTATTAAATTATTGTTATGTAACTCTACTTTTTTATTTTCTATCAATAGAGTACTGTTTGTTCCATTCTGTGCTACAATTTTGAATGGACCTTTGAATGGTATATCTAGTTTCTTTTTATTTCCACCTTTCACAAATACATAATCATTTATTTTAAATTTGATTTATTTACTTTCTGTTGTTTGTCTCTTCTTATCAATTTTGATTGCATTAAATTTTCCTGAGCCACGTTTTGTGTATGCTTTAGTTTTACTTTTAATTCATTGCAATAATCATCAGTATTATATATGGTACTATTACTTTTGTAAATTTCACATGGTAGAGAGCATAATTTACCATAAACTAACTCGAAAGGTGTATAATTTGTTGTGACATGAGGGGTAGAATTATAACTGTACACATAAAATGGAATCAATTCACTCCAATTCTCGACATTTTGCATTGTCATTAAGTAGTCATTAAGAACTTTGTGATTCCTTTCTATTGTTCCTAGTGTTTCATGGTAAAAAGGTGTTGAGGTCCTTTTGTTAATCTTTAATAACTTACAAATATTCTTAAGTAGTTCATTTGTAAATTCTGTCCCTTTATCTGTCTTTAATTTGTTAAAACAACCATATTTTAATATGAATTCTTCAACAATAGCTCTTGCTATACTTATCGCATCTTTTGTTTCCAAAGGTGTTGCTTCTATAAAATTTGTTAATTCGCATTGTAATGTTAATATGTATCTATAGTTACCTGATGGTCGTAATGGTCCAACTGTATCTATTGTAACTACTTCAAATGCTGTTCTTGGGGTTTCTATTATTTCATATCTTTCTTTAGTGTACCTGCAGATTTTGACTTTGTTGCAAATTCTACAATTATTAACATACTCTTTTACCATTCTGTTCATACCTTTCCAAATATACTTTTGTTTTAGTTTGGCTACGCATCTCCTTATTCCACAATGCCCACCTTGCACTGAATTATGATATTCTCCAATTAATCTTTTCATTTCATCACTATCTATTATTTGCTTTGGTGGTCTATAAATTGATATGTCTAGACTTTTATTCAATTTTAATTCTTTTTGCAGTTCATTAAATACGTTTTTGAAGTTTTGCATGCTAATTTCATTAAATGTGACGTCATTTTCTGATTGTGCTAATTTTTCAATTCCTAAATTGCTTGTTTCGAATAATAGTTTCTTCAAAATCAATTTTACTTCTGATGATGATTTATCGCTATATTCTACAATTAGGTTATTCTTTGCTGCATATATTTTTATTTTGGGTACCCTTTTTAACTTTTCAGACATATTTTTTTACAAATTCTAACTTTTTCATATGCATAACATTTGAAATCGATGTTGAGTTCCAAATGTGGAGTTGATCAATCTCTTTATCTGGAACTATAGTGTTAGCATTAATTTCTTTGTGCACTTCATTATTTCTTTGTTCATCTTTCTACATTTTTCTTGTTAATATATTCAACTCATGTTTTGGTATCATATCTATTAATTTTTTTGAATCTAAATCTATTCTAGAGAGTGCATCTGCATTAGTATTCATTTTACCTTGTTTGAATATTATTTGGAAATCATAATCCATCAAATCTACTCTCATTCTTGTCAGTTTTGAAGATGGATTTCTATGTGTAAAGAGACTAACAAGTGGTCTGTGATCGGTATATACAATAAATTTTCTACCATATAAATATGGTCTGAAATAGTTAGTTCCCCAGTGTATTGCTAATAAGTCTTTTTCTATTATCAGCTTATTCAATTCATGTTTGTTTAAACTTTTATTAGCAAATGCTATGGGTTTATCTCGGCCTATATCTCCTTGTGACAAAACTGCTCCTAATGCATAATTAGAGGCATCTGTCGTGAGAATGAAAGGTTTAGAAAAATCTGGGTAGCTTAAAATTGGAGGTGTTATTACTTTTTCCTTTAAATTATTAAATGCTTTTTGACAATCTTCTGACCAGTTAAATATCTTATTCTCCTTTAATAAGTCATTTAATGGTCTAGCTATGTCAGCGAAGTTTTTTATAAATCTTCTGTAGTAGTTACAAAATGCTACAAATCTTCGTACTTCATCTGCATTATTCGGTGTTGGATAATTTTTAATAATACTATATTTACTGGGATCTGTACAAATACCATTTTTACGCTATTGCCATGATTCGGCGTTTCCGAAGCAGCAAAAACTCTTGTGTGTGTATATATTCGAAATGATGATAATAACAGTTAAGACGTCTTGTCTCATTCTGTTCATGTCCCTCTTAATGCCTTTCCTAAAAAATATATTGCACTTCTTTCACAAAACGAGTACTTCCCTACGTCAGAGAAGGAACGTCTTTACAATTTTAAAAATAATTACTCCTACTGCACTGCTATTGCTCCTATTTGGTCTCTTAATTTGTTTCTTATACCCCCACTCTCTCCTTCATCATTCTATTGGCTCCTTCTTGTTTCTTACAATATTTTTTTTGTTAATTACATTTTTGTTACGTATAATTCTTTAACAAATCGATTCATTTGCGGCTGCTGTTGCTAGTGCTGCTACAGAAGTTGCGTCAACTATACCTTCTGCTTCTACTCTTGCTGCTCCGGCTGCTATTACGGCTTCATTCACTGCTCCTATTTCGCCGGCTCCAATTCCGGCAATTACTGCTGTTGGTCCTGAATTGGTTGTCAATCCTCCTCCTACTGCTCCTCGTTCTGCAATTGTTGCTGCTGTTGCTGATGCTGCTGCAACTGTTGCTGCAGCTGCATTAACATGTGCAGTAGCGTTCGATTGATGTTGCTGTGACTGTTGTTGTTGTTGTATGACAGATGATGATGGTGTTACTGATTGTTGTAGTGGTGAAGGTAAAGCCCCGGTAGCCGTTGCTGCTGCAGCCGATACGACGCAGTGACCGCTACTGTTGACCGGCGGTGCGGTTATCATATTATTTCCAGCTCCAGAACCACTACTTCCAGCAATTTGCAATTGTGTTTGCATCTGTAATTGCTGCAATGTCTCCTGCGACATATTTGTTTTTAGTATAGTATTTTCAACTTCCATAAGTTCGGAGATTTTCTCATTAAGCACTTGAACTTTTTCGCGAACATCAATCATTAGATGGGACTTCAGCAGATCCACTGCTTGTTCGATCATCTCACGGAATTTATTTTTCTCTTCCTTTTTCTGCTCCTGTCTATTCTTGTAGTCCTCTAAGGTTATTCGTTTTGGCCCAGCCGTCAATGGTAAGGCCTGGTATTGTGGGATGTTTTGACTGATTGGTCCCGGCTCGTACTCTTCTTCTGCTAGATACTGCTGCCACCGCTCAAATATAGAGTGGATGTCCTGTAGTGATGGTGCAACATCTAGTATATCGAAAGAGTTGGCAGGATCGCCATGTAATGTTAGTCCTTTATAGTTGTCTGGTTTTTTGTCCTAATTTTAAAATAAGTCTACCCTTAAAGTTCCTTTCCTTATTAAAAAAATTAAAGAGTACTTACTAAGCTCTCCAGCCGATTATTTCCATGACTCATAGTCACGACTTTGATTAAAGATTTTATTAGCCTGATTTGGCCGAATCGAATCTGAGCTCCAAATAGAGCCGAATAAAAAGAGAGATGTTTCTTGTGACAAACCAGAATCGCCTCTGCTTTAATGATCTTTTCTTGCTGGTATTTTTACAAAATTATCATCATCGATCTTATCATTAATATTTCATACAAATATAATTTTAAGCATATTTTGTCTACTAAGGGAATTTATCCCTTAATCGACTGTTTACAATTATTAAACTACTGAACTACTTATACGTAAATGCAACGCAAGCGTTATTGGCGTTTGTTCGATTCACAATTATACTGACCTAATTATTTGCCTCGCTTCATGTGTAATATGATCTTCAGCACAATGTAAACACTGGCTTGGCTTGTGCTGCTGATCATTGATTATTGTTGTTGTTTTATTTTTGTGCTTTTGATATTATTGTTATTTTTATTATTGCTACTTATAGTTGGTATGTGTGTATATGTACACTACACTTCAGACAATGCAACTCTGATTTTGGTTTTTGTAAAGTAGTGTTAGTGATTTTCAGGCCCAAACAATCGATGGAATTCCAGGAAATTTCAGACCCAATTTGTTTGGGTTTCAGACCCAAATAATTGGCGGAATTGCATGTTAACATTATTTGAGTTTCAGAGCCTGATGTCATTTCGGTCTAAAATTCCCACCACTTTTGTTTAGATCTTCCAACTTAGATATTGATCTATAAAATTAAATTCTATTTCATGCACACTTTTATGTTTTAAGCTGTGTACATGCATTGTGTGCATACTTTCCTTGATGGCTATTATATATCTAATAATTTATCGGCGAAAACATTGCGCTTTTCTAAGCATGAGGAGATAAATGAAATGACATTTCGTGTAATAATTTAGTGATTCGCAAAATGGAGTGACTAATTTAATGGGGCAAAGCATTCCAAAGAGGGTAAAATAAATTAAATAAATATTTAAAACAATTTACTTAAACAAATTCTGCATGTTGCTTTATTAACGTTACCCTAAATCCAAGTGAAGATCTTTGTTTTGATTTTCATGTTTGCTAATCACTCGCCGAAGTAATTAAGTTGCAGTAGATGTGTTTTAATAATCTTCACCTTAAATTAAAATATTGTTAATATTTTATGAGAATATAAACGAAATGAAATGTGGTATAACGTGTTAATGATTTTTCGAAATGAATTGTTTTTCTTAATAGGCTAATCAAAGCATTCAAGTCAATTTTACAAAATAATTGATGGTAAAATTAATTAAACAAATATTCAAAATAATTTATTTAATAATGTAATTATTAATAATAATGTGAAATAATGTGAATAGTTTATATTTTCTATCTTCACTTTGAAGTAATATAAATAATTTAACAGTTTATTTTTCTATCCTGAATAGTTTAGTTTAATTCAATATATTCAGTTCAATTCAATATAAATATTGAAAATATATACGAAATGATTTATTTGCATTTACTTGCACACATCTTAGTTTTTCAATATAATTGTGATGAATTCATCCTTAAGAGAAACTCTTAAAAAAGAAAATGCATATAAATACTGGCGTTGGCATACCTTAATTATTTTTTGGCTTCGCAGCTAGATTTGACCATTTTAGTGTTACCTGCTTATGCGGCTCGTAGTGCTTTAAGTACATTTTTAGCATTCGTATGAAAACAGTGTTGCCTGCATTTTGTATGTAATATCAAAGAATTCAATAATATCTATGCGTAATTTTGATAGTCTTCAGTTCAAGCATTTACTTACGTATTGAATTATTGAGATTGTTACGTAAAACATACTCGTACAATTTATGTACACGCTTCAATGCGTTTCATCGGTTTTGTATTTTTTAGGTTTCTTTTTGAACTTAATTTGCAGCGGTGGGCCTTTTTCGCTATGTATTTTTTCAACACGATTTTTAAATTTGCACAATATAAATTTTTTTAAACATTCCAAAGATTTCTAATTTTCTTAAAATGCCAAGTGTGCCAGTATGCAGCAAAGTTGGATATGCAGGCGGTGGTCACCTTTTCAGGTTTCCGGACGCTGCCACCGATGGATCACGGTAAGTTACTGGTCAAGCGGGCGCAAGTGTTTTCCAATTGGAAGCTCTAGTTTTTCCAATTGCAAAACCTGAAATGTTCGATTTAGGTGATAATGTAAGGTGTGTAGCTCTGATATGGGAATTTTTAATCTGAATAACCAAGATTCTAATCCAATTGAGGGTAAAAATATTTGTGTTTTGGATTAGTTTAGAAGTTATAGCTCAATAAAACAAAAGAGCAATTAATAAAAATCAGTATCAAAATTTTCTAAATCAGAGCTATACACTGCATGCTGGGTACAAATAGGTATCGGGTTGGAATTAATTTTACACGAATTGATAAAAAAAGTGAATACCTATATACAGTTTTGATCCTTCCAGCGGCCAAAGGCCGCCATATTTGAACACTTTTTTCACAAAAAATATTATATTTGTCTTAGTATTTTACGTGCTGTGGGTTTTAATCCTTGCTATATATGAACACATTTTATGCAAACAATATTATATTTGCCCTAGTATTTTACGTGTATTTAAGCAGTATTTAAACAGTTATTGTATTCAAACAGTATTATATTTGCCTAAGGTATTTTACGTGCTGAGGGTTGTGATCCTTGCCGCGACCGACGGCCGCCATATAAGAGCATTTTTTATGCAAACAGTATTATATTTTCCTTAGTATTTTATGTGATGAGGGTTTTGACCCTTGACGCGGCTGGAGGGCGCCATATATCAACACTTGCTTAGCAAACAATATTATATTTGCCTTAGTATTTTACGTGCTGAGGGTCTTGATCCTTGCCGCCATATATGAACAATTTTTACGCAAACAATATTGTATTTGCCTTAGTATTTTACGAGATGAGGGTTTTAATCCTTGGCGCGGCCGAAGGGCGCCATATATCAACACTTTTTTGCAAACAATATTATATTTGCCTAAGGTATTGTTTTGTTTAGAGACGTCGGAATATCCAACGTCTATGTTGGTTGCTGGTGATTGATCAGAACAGTTGGCTCTTGAACCAAATGCTCTGTACCAGGCTTTAAAAAAGATTTTCAAACAATGATTCCTTGTATCAGGCACTTTAACCAGATACGAAGTCTAATTGAATTGGAAGTCCTAATCAAAGACGTTGTGTGCGGCACTTGAACCGATCAACTGTCATGTTCTTTATTAAATTTCTCTTATTTAAACAAAAATGGCAATAAATTACAATAATAAAAAACAAGGTGCGAAACATAGAATTGGTGCGAATAACTTATATTAATTAATTAATGTTCAAATTCAAAAGCCAGATTCAGCAGTTTGAACTTCTTGTGCAGCTCACTGCATAGGAAATAGTTATTGCATTGGCAATGGTGTCATATTATTGTCGCGAACCTCGAAATTATGGCGTTAATAAACGTTTGACTATCAGCAAAAAAAAAATAAGTGCAAAAAAATTGAGTAAATGAATTTAGCGTTACTGCATAGGAAGCGACCGCTGCGTCGGACAGTGGCATCATGTTACCATTTTGGGTGTGATGACTTGAAGTCAATGAACGCAGCACGATAGCAAAAGAACAAAACGTAAAGCATAAGTCAGTTAAGCCAACGAACGCAACACCGAGGACAAATTGCCAAAATAAAATTATTAATTTTTTTTTGCTTAACTTTCTGAATTTGAACATTCTGCCTGCGTTGAGCTTGCTCAATATTTTGATTATAAGTGGGATACGAGATACGAATATTTAATATGACTATGATTGAGGTTGATTAAATATGTATGCTAAACTGATCTGCCTGTTGACGTGGGGCTGGTTGAGGTCCGGAAGTGATCTCGAAGAATTGTGTTTTCTTCTTCTTCTTATACTGGATGATGGCTACTGCGACACCAAGCGATATAATGATGATTAGACATGTGTATCCTAGGGTATAGTGGTGGATGTCATGAGGACGTACATTTGGTAGTGTCAATCGGACGTGGGATACCTCATTTCTGAGTGATTCTATTTCCATATGATGGGGACGAACTAATATATGTTCGTCAAGTGTTATCGTTGTTGAAACTTCTTCGTTTGGAGATATCATATCGCTCACATTAATTGCTGGGAGGAATGATGCATATCTTTTAGTTTCCAGTGTTTTATGTCCTTGAATTGTTAAATAAGGCAGTTTAACTGCACATTCTTCACCTATTTTTAAGATTCCTGTTTTTCGTGCTGATATATGTGTCACGTTAGACTTGCAGACTGCGTTCAAACGTATTTCCTGATCGAGAATCCACATGTTTGGGTCATGTAATTGAAGCCAGTAAATAAAAAAACGAAATATCTTCCCTTTGATTGAGTATGTTCATCTCGCATACCCCTATGCTAGATCCCTTATTGTACAATGGGTGGTGCTGTTGACATAGATGATTTTGCGGTTCAATTTTGATGCAAGTTCTTAATTCTGCTTCTGATAGTGGATAATAAAGATCTCGATGCAAGTGGACTATTATAAGGGGTGAAGTAACTTTTATTATTTTGAAACTGTTATTCGCTTTCCAAGGAACTGCGGTGAGTTTGAACATTTCAAATTCCTCGGTGGAGATTAATGGTATGTTTATTTTGAAAATTACATATTTGTTGGTGATTCTTCCTCCTATTGACATGAAGGAGTAAAGTTTTAATGGCTCGTCTAGAGAAACGGGCAATTTGAGTTTTGCAGGAAGATTTATTTGTATTTTAAGTAATTCAAATTTTAGTTGGGTAGGTGAAATGAGCATAGGACTTAAGATTCCATGATGTGTATCGGCTAGTATGTCAATCAGTGAGTCTTGAGTGTTTTTAAGATTCATCATTGCTAATGTGGCTTGAAGCGTCAAGAAGTCAAGAAAGGTCAGTGATACCTTTTCTGCATCGAGCTGCTGGTTCATATTCTCGACATGGTTCTTTGTGCGCTTAAGAACATCAGCTATTTTATAGAAATGCGCTTCACTTTCCTTTTGGTTTATCTTCATTAAGTATAGAGTGCTATATAAAAATGATGTCTGATTTTCTATAGCAGATAGCAGATAGTCATCATTTTGTCCTAACTTTTGAATAGTTGTTGCTGCCTTTTCTTCATACTCTTCGTCAAGAACTCCAAATAAGGAGCGAGCAATTGATCCGACTATATTTAAGGCACCTCTTTTTTTACTCGCATGTTGGGATCAGTTGTTAATAATTCATTATTTGAATTAATTCCGTCAATGAGTTGATTAAGTTGTGCCAGGATTATTGTGCATGCTCTAGTGTTATGTATTCTACCACACACTGGCGTTAATGTATTCTTGAATGAATTCAGGAGATTTACCTCCTTCCAATATGGTTCCAAATTGAAATATGTCAATAGGTTCCATTCGCTACTGATGATACCAGCAGATCCCATGCTTTCAAAGTATATTCCGGGATATGATTCAAAAGACTGAATTTCTACTGAACTGTAGTAAATGCTTGGTATAAATAGACAAGCTAATAGTAATGTTGTTAGGTTTGAGGCCTTTTGACGTTTCCTTGGAGGCGGAGTTTCACTATTTATAACACTAGAGGCTTGTCCGACTCTTTTTGATGTTAAAGGCATATCCTTATTGGCATCAGATGCTTCCTGCTGTGGACTACTGATGTCTCGGGATGAAGAGTTGGTGTCTACTGGAAGTGGTGCTAATTTGTTTATAGCTCGTTTCAATATTCCGTTGTTAGTTTTGACGTCTGCTACACGGATCGCGTTATCTGGGCCACTATAAACATCAATAATTCTTCCAAGGTGCCACGAAAGTGGTGGTGTGTCATCTTCCTGGATGATGACCATTGTTCCTATTTCAATGTTCGGAGTTCGCTCTCGCCATCTACGACGATATTGAAGTTCGTTAAGGTACTCGACTGACCAGCGTTTCCAGAATTCATGTTTAAGATGTGAGACGAATTTCCATCGTCTCAAAAGGGAAGGATTCGTAGCAGTCTCTCTGGAATCAACTTGCGCTGTCAACGGTTCTCCAATCAAGAAATGGCCAGGAGTTAACGCTGTTAAATCATTGGGGTCGTTGGACAGTGGCGTTAAAGGCCTTGAATTTAGGATAGCTTCTATTTCTATTATTACTGTCTCTAGTTCTTCGTGCGTTAAGTTAGCCGTGGAAACGCTTCTAACCAAAAGATGCTTTGCAGACTTGACGGCCGGTTCCCATAACCCCCCAAAGTGAGGAGCTCTAGGTGGAATAAAATGAAATTGTATTCCTTTGTCAGCACATGTACGGATTATGGTATGTTCTGCAACTGAAGAGTAGAGTGATTCCCTTAGTTCGGCGAGCTGATTTCTAGCCCCCACAAAGTTGGTGGCATTGTCGCAGTATAAGTTCTGGCAGTGCCCTCTGCGACTTATGAAACGCTTAATTGCTCCAATGAAAGCCTCTGTTGTTAAATCACTAACTACCTCCATGTGAACGGCTTTTGTTGCAAAACAGCAAAACAGCGACATATAAACCTTATGGGGTTTTTTACCGCGGATTTTATAATGCACCCAGAATGGTCCACAATAATCCACTTCTGAGTTGATGAATGGTCTTGCCGGTTGGAGCCTGAGTGCAGGTAAATTTCCCATAAGCTGATTGGATTGCTTTAGGCATGCCTTAGTGTATTTAACGCAGCGTTGAATGACACCTGTGGCCATTGATTTTCCCTTTAAAGGCCAAAAGCGTTGACGTGTATAAGCTAAGAGAGCTTGTGAACCACAGTGGAGATTTTCCTCGCGAATCATTTTCAGCAATAGCTTCACCAAGGTGTCGTTGTATGGTAAGAGCATTGGATGTTTGGCGTCATAGGGCAACTGGGCTGCCTTTAATCTACTTCCTACGCGAAGAATGCCTAATTCGCCAAGGAACGGTGACAGACTGCTTATTGATTCCGTTCGTTTGAGCGTTTGTTTATTTTTTAATTGCTGTATGGCTTCCTTGAAATCAGAGTATTGTATTGCTTTAATTATTGCATGTAAGGCCGCATCCATTTCTTGAGGCGTCAATGTCAAGGACACCTTACCTTGTTGATTTTTCATACGTTTAATTGCGCGCAGCATGTATCCCACAATTCGTTGAAGACGCTTGAAGGAGTTGCCATGGTTGACACAATAAATTACATCTCCTTGACTAATTGTTGTTGTGTAGGATATTAATGGCTTTTGGGGCCTTTTTTCGAGCGATGGAGCTGCCAGCTGGTCCTTAATAATTTTTCTCGGCCATATGTTCTCGGGTCCATGTAAGTAAAGTGGTCTATACATCAGTAGTTGTAATAGGATGGTTCACGGCCAACTAAAACGGGTGCTGTAGTGGTGCTATCTAATTGTATGTGTTTGTTTTAATTTGTTGTTGTTGTTGTTGTAGTGGTGCTATCTAATTGCATGTGGTTGTTGTAATTTGTTGTTGTTGTTGTTGTTGTAGTGGTGCTATCTAATTGTATGTGTTTGTTGTAATTTGTTGTTGTTGTAGTGGTGCTATCTAATTGTATGTGGTTGTTGTAGTGGTGCTATCTAATTGTATGTGGTTGTTGTAATTTGTTGTTGTTGTTGTGGTGCTATCTAATTGTATGTGGTTGTTGTAATTTGTTGTTGTTGTAGTGGTGCTAGCTAATTGTTGTTTGTTGTTGTAATTTGTTGTTGTTGTATGGTGCTATCTTACTTTATGTGGTTGTTGTAGTATGTCGTTGTGTTTAGTGGCCTAAGCCAGTCATGGTGTACCTACGGTCCGCATATCTGAAGTGGCACATTAGGGTTGCTCAAAATAGTGTAACATGAGACTTTTCGGCTTTTCTGTTGCAGTCCGTCAGACAGCTATGCCTGTCCTTTGGTATTTGTTTGTTGATATTTTATTAGGTAATAAAAAATATTTTTATGATTTCAAAGTTCGGTCCTTCGTTCGTTCGTTCGTTCGGATGGGGAATTCTATAAAGTCAACAATTAGTTGTATTGCCTAGATCGATTTGCAGTGTGGTTGTTGTAGGTCATTAGTAAAACTCAAACTTGTTGGCGAGAAGGGGCGATGGAACCTATAAATATTTTCATATTCTTGAATCGAGTTCATGACTTTTTATCTAAACAAGAAGGAAATGTACTTGACGAGCATCTCAGTGAAATTCACCGATGCTGTGAGAAGTTGAGTTGTTATGAGCATCAAGTATTATTAGATACGAATAATGGGAACCATTTCAACAATTGCTGCTGGTCTTCAACACAATGTTTTGAAGGACCTGACACGTGTGCTTGCTACATGCTGAAACATGATGTTGTTAGAATCAATAAATTAATGACATTATATAATAGATTGAATAGAACCTAAGCTGTTGGAAAAAATAAAAAAACATTTTTATGTGATGAATTTACGATTGCTTTTTATTTTATTTAATTTAAATTTTCTTTTGTCTTACAGTATATGATGTAGTTGATTACAGTTTTACATTTTAAAAAAAGATAAATCAGGCTGCTGCGCTATAGGAAAGTTGATCATAACCTCTAGGCGATAGTCGTCTGCATCAGCATTCATTAACTTTACTAAATAGTAGGATCCATTACAGAATTCTTGTATTGTTTCATCGTTGATGTTGTTAAATCTTTGCGGGAGAAAAACTATATTATCCTCTAATTCCATTAAAATGCGGTCTCCATATTTAGTTTTTGCTTTTCGAGCTTTACTTATAGTATAGCTCTTATTAGCTTCCATATCTTTTACACGTAGAATAGTTTTCTTTGTAAAGTTGCGTTGATTAAAATCTTCAATGGCGTTGAAACAGTATGATGCTCCTTCATGAGTTTGATGCATTTTTCTTTTATATTAAATATTAAATAAAATATTAAATTATTATACTCAAGTTTATTATATCGTCAAAATCTGTAAGATGACTAAACACTCATAACCGAAAAACGAATTATTTATAGGCACATTTACATTTTACATTTAATAAGAAACAACGGAAACAAAACATTGAGAATCTTATTGAACCAAAATTAGAAATATGAATTGAATCCGCTCACTAAGTTCTCTCAAATAAACTCACAATCTTATAAAGAAATTCTAAGCATAAATGCCCACAATTAAAAGAATTATAATTTTGATATTGAGTGTAATTGTAGTGAATATGGTTACCACCCATATATTTTACAATCTCTTTTAGTGGTTGCAAGTTTCCAAAACTATCAAAATATTCCTTAATATTTCTGTTCTTATAATACGCCACCCAATGACTACCAGGACCTCTTGAATTGTCTAGATTTATAATTCCACATTCTTTCGCATGTATGCGTTTTGGTAGTTTATCTCTCATAAAAACACCTCTAAAGTATGGCAATTTACTTGCATATTTTGTCAAGTCGATGTCTGTGAGAGGTCTTCTGGGTAGCTTCTTTAATAGTTTTTTGATTCTGGATTATAAAACAGCCCCAGCCCTTTCTTGTATGGCTTCAAATATAAACCTTTGCCCATGGCTATTTCCTCCATAGATTTGTTATGACGTTTTGCTTCATTCAGTTGTTCTCTTCCAACTTTTGCAGCATTAATAGCTTTGACGATTGCAGATCCACCTGATGCTAGCCCACCTAGAGCGCCAAGTGCAGTCAAGACTGGCTCTAGTGATAGAAAACCTCCTCTTTTAGGTACGGGAATTACACGAGGTATCTCAACTGATGTCTTATTCTTCCTGAAGGAGTTGTTTACTACTTTTTGTGCAATTTTTACAGCACTAGGAATATCTTCTGGTTTTTGCTGATTAGTAGTGCGCATAGCTTTTTTTACAGCATTATTAAACAATTTTTTTCCACATTTTCTTTTAAGTGTTTTCTTTATTAATTTTTTAATATTCCCAAGGGTGTGTCCCATACCTAACTTTGTCTTGGCTTTCATGGTGTTTGCAACTAACCAGCCGTTTGTCGCTCTGAAAAACCTTTGTCTTTGGATATTGCACTTTTCCAAGCTTTTTCAGCTAAAATTTGATCTGCAATATGTCTTTTGTTTAGATTTTTATTCTGAGAATATGCAATATCATGCTCTCTGCACGCAGCATCCAACGAATTAATTCCTTTATCGCCTCTTGCTAACCGTTTTGCTAATTTAGTCCCTGGGCCGCAGAATTGATAGCCTGGTAAATGAAGTTCAATAGGTAGTGAGTCTACTAAAGTATTTATTAATCCCCCCCAGCTGCTAATGGTTTCTGACTAAAATTCTTTTTATAATATCCAACCATTTATATATCTTTTCAATTACGCTGTTGCAATATAAATAAATTATAAAGGTGTTATTTTGTGTTTATATATTTCAATCGTTGCAATGCGTTTCGTGAAGCAAGACAAAAATATAATTGTTAAGAACTTAGATCAGTCAACGCACAAAACATCATGTTTACGACACAGTTCACTATTGCCGAATTCTGTGCGAGGACTTATTGTTGGACCTTCAAATTGCGGAAAGACTAATGCAATGCTAAGTTTAATAGAGAGTCCAAATGGACTAAAGTTTTGCAATATACTTATACTCAAAGTCATTACATCAACCAAAGTATGAATACTTGCAGCAACTATTACATCCGATAAAAAATATTGGTTTCTATACATTTTCTGCAAATGAGGATGTTTTAGAGCCTGACGAAGCCAAAGCCAACTCAATTTTCATATTTGATGACGTTGCATGTGAAAAGCAAAATAATATTCGAGCATACTTTTGTATGGGTCGACATAAAAATATCGAGTTTCTATTTGTGTCAAACTTATACACGAATTCCCAAGCATCTAATACGTGATAATGCAAATTTCATAGTTATGTTTAAACAGGACGAAATGAATTTGAAGCATATTTACGGCGATCATGTAGGAACGGATATGTCGTTTGAAAAGTTTTTAAAAATATGCAAAGAATGCTGGAAAGATAAATATGGCTTTGTGGTTATAAGTAAAGATGATCCAATTGATTGTGGTCGTTATAGAAAGGGATTTGATATTTATATTCAACTATAAAAACCTTTATCACCTCACTACTACTTATTAGTAACTTACCTGTATTCAACCAGATACCAGATCAATCAGATACCAGATCAATCAGATACCAGATCAATCAGATAGCAGATCAACCAGATAGCAGATCAATCAGATAGCAGATCAACCAGATAGCAGATCAATCAGATCAGATACCAGATCAAATCAAATACCAGATCAGATCAGATAGCAGATCAACCAGATAGCAGATCAATCAGATCAGATCAGATAGCAGATCAACTTGATATAGAAGAAACCATCTAATTGAAATATGGATGAAAGAATACTTAAGGACATTATAAAAACGAGGAACGTTTTGAGAAAAAAATTCAATAGTATAAAATTAAATGAAGCTGATATGAATAAAAGATTAGAAGAGACTTTTAATCCCATTACAAAACCTCTAAAGGAGATAGTTGAATACTCAAAATTAAAAGATATGTTAAACAATAATAACAAGAACAAAAAACAACTCTTTTTAAAAACTAGTACACCATTTAAAGCAAAAAGAGAAAAATATTTCAAAGACGAGACTGCGAACACCATTGTCGATAGCAATGATGATGATGATGATGATGATGAAAGCAATAAGGATACTATCTTCTTTTCACAAATAGATGAAACAGTAAATGCTAATCAATCGGCTGATCTTTCACAATTATCTAAATTGGATGAGCAAGATAAACTTGATACCCTATATGGACCACACAAAGATTCAGATGGCAAATGGAGGATTGGAAATAGTATATTTAATATAAATGATAACAAATTATATATATCTAATAATAATTGGAACTTAACATCGGGATTAACTGAGCTGTTATTTTACAAGAAACCTAAAAATTATAATACAACAGAACTACAAATGTATAAAGAAATCTTAAATACTACAAATGCTCATAAACGTAATTTCAAACAAGATGGACAAATTAAAGGAACAAAAGCATTCAAGTATAAACATATTTTAAAAAAATTATTCAATGAGAATAAACATTCAATATCATATAAAGCGGGCAGTGGTTTAATGCGTCTTAATAAGCATAAACCAAATTATATATATTGGGATGATCCAAATGAATTGGTGAATAGACTAAGACTATTAATATCATCAGAATCAGCTGGCCACAATAACCATCATAATGAAATTGTGTCAATACTTGAAGAACTTAGGGAAGCCGATATAATTGTATAAATTGTCGGTACAATAATAATTATAATAATAATGTTATAATGAGCGTTGACAAGTTCGGTCGTTATTCTCAGCAAGGGGAAAACCAAATTAAATTGAAAAGAAATATTCTAAGTGCTTTAGGTTTCAACTTGGATTATGATAAGAATTTAAATCTCCATAAAAAGCGATTAAAAAACGTTGGATCACCTAAAGAGGAAAGTGATGCCGTAACAAAGATATTTGTTGCTGAAAGTATAAATCAGATTGCTTTAAAAATTCAACAAGAAAACTCATTGCTAAAGGAAAATATATATAAAGATATTTATACAAAAATTCAACAAGAAAACTCATTGCTAAAGGAAAATATATATAAAGATATTTATACAAAAATTCAACAAGAAAACTCATTGCTAAAGGAAAACATTAACAAAGATATTCAACAGTTTCAAACAAGTTTACGTGAGGAAACCTCAATTATAAAGGAAACCACTTTTTCGGATATTGAAAAAATTTACAAGACCATTTATGCAGATATTCAGCAGCTTCAATCAAAAACTAAAAGTCTAGAAGCAGAACACTTGATGCTAAAAGAAAGCATTTATGCAGATATTGAGCACAATTTTAAGAATGCATATATCAAGATAGAGCCCTAGGATTTAAAAAAGAAAAGACCACACATGACTCTGAAAAAGAGAGATTTAGTAGAAGAGCTCCACAGGCAAACTCGTAAAAATTTTCGGCGACGACGTGTAATAACAAAGGGTATAGATGATCTTTGGCAGGCAGATTTGGTCGAAATGGGTAGTTATTCGACGTATAATAATGGATATCGTTTTCTTCTTACCACTATCGATACATTTTCTAAATTCGCTTGGGCTATACCTCTTAAAACTAAAACCTCTTCAGATGTAAGAAAAGCTATGGAAAACATATTTAAAACTGGACGAATACCAAAAAATCTACAAATTGATAATGGTAAAGAGTTCTTTAACAATCAGTTTAATAATTTGATGAGGCAATATCACATAAATCATTATTCATCATATAGTATTCTAAAAGCTTCAATCATTGAACGTTTCAATAGAACGCTGAAAGGAATGATGTGGAAGGAATCCAGCTACAACGGATCATATCGATGGATTGATGATTATAAAAATTTGGTTGATAAATATAATGCTAAGATACACAGAACTATTAAAATGGCTCCTAAAAATGTGAGCTCTTCCAATGAAAGTTGTCTATTGAAAACTGTATATAATAACATAAAAATCTTTCACAAACCAAAATTCCGCAAGGGTGATTATGTAAGAATCAGTAAATATAAACATGCTTTTGAGAAAGGCTATACACCCAACTGGACAACTGAAATTTTCAAAATAAAGAGTATACAAATCACAAATCCAGTAACTTATACTTTGGAAGACTATCAAGGCAATCCAATTAAGGGTGGCTTCTACGAAAGTAAATTATTAAAGACAAGATTCCCCAACACATACCTGGTTGAAAAAATTATTAAAACTAAAGGAAATAAATGTTTTGTTAAATGGTTGGGATTTTCGAATGAACATAACTCTTGGATTAATAAAAATTCTATACTATAGTAAAAAATTCTATTCTATTGTTTTGTATTTTTATGATTATCTTTTTAATTCTAATTGTAAATAATAAATAAATATCTACAATAAAAAACCAATTCCACAATTTTTTAGTTTCATTGCTTAATTCACATTCGAAATGTCTATAACTCTTACACTGAGCGGTAACGATTCAATTCTTACAGCGAATTACTTTCCACCAATAGATTTGGAGAGGGCTTATGTTTGTGGTCTCGTTGATTTCCACACCTATAATTCTATACCCAATGTAGATGTCGAAAACAATTTGTTTCATATTGCAATCACATTATTGAAATACCAATTGGCTCATACGAACTAGATAACAAATCTAACATTGCAGGTTTTCCAATTGGAACAACTGGAGATTCCAATTGGAAAACACTTGCGGCCGCTTGACCAACATCTTACCGTGATCCATCGGTGGCAGCGTCCGGAAACCTGAAGAAGTGACCACCGCCTGTACATCCAACTTTACTGCATACTCGCACACTTGGCATTTTTTAGCAAAATTAGAAATCCTTGGAATGTATAATTTTTTTAATTTTTAATTTAAATTAAATTTAATTTAAAAATCGTGGTGAAAAAATATATAGCGAAAAAGGCCCAGCGCTGCAAGTTCAACTCAAAAAAGAAACTTCAATAATACGAAACCAATGAAACGCATTGAAGCGTGTACATAAATTATGCGAGTATGTTTTACGTAACAATCTCAATAATTCAATACGTAAGTAAATGTTTGAACTGAAGACTATCAAAATTCCTTATATATATTATTGAATTCTTTGATATTACAAACAAATGTGACCTACATAATCTTTTTCAATACCAAAAATAATGAAATTTTTTAAATCGAAAAGTAGTTTCAAGCTCATTTAGCAGGACATTATGATTTAATTTATTGGTTTAATGATTCTTTTTTAATAATTAACGATAAAATTTAGTTTATACCACATTACAAAATGCAGGCAACACTGTTTTCATACGAATGCTAAAAATGTACTTAAGGTACTACGAGCCGCATAAGCAGGTAAATGGTCAAATCTAGCTGCGAAGCCAAAAAATAATTAAGGTATGCCAACGCCAGTATTTATATGCATTTTCTTTTTTAAGAGTTTCTCTTAAGGATGAATTCATCACAATTATGTTGAAAAACTAAGGTGTGTGCAAGTAAATGCAAATAAATCATTTCATATATATTTTCAATGTTTATATTGAATTGAACTGAATACATTAAATTGAACTAAACTATTCAGGATAGAAAAATAAACTGTTAATTATTTATATTATTTCAAAGTGAAGATAGAAAATATAAAGTATTCACATTAATTCACATTATTATTAATAATTATATTATTAAATAAATTCTTTTGAATATTTGTTTAATTAATTTTACCATCACTTATTTTGTAAAATTGACGAATGCTTTAATTAGCCTATTAAGAAAAACAGTTCATTTCGAAAAATCAGTAACACGTTATACCACATTTCATTTCGTTTATATTCTCATAAAATATTAACAATATTTTAATTTAAGGTGAAGACTATTAAAACACATCTACTGCAATTTAATTACTTCGGCGAGTGGATTTACGGCGAGTTCGGCGAGTTCGGCAATTGGATTTAGGGTAATGTTAATAAAGCAACATGCACAATTTGTTTAAGTAAATTGTTTTTACTAGCCCCGCCCCCAAAGTGTAGATCAAAAGGTTGTTGTTTTCGGGGTCAGCTACAACTCCAACAACAACAAGAATTACAACTACATACGCGAGGATTAATGAAGTAAATCTGTTCCAAAACTTCATTAAAATGGCTTGCACCCCTATTCTGAGCTCTATTATATTAATGGTAGACAATAGAAATACCTTCGAAATTTGCCGCGGTGATATCTCGGTTGGTTACAGTTACATTGTACAGTTACATATAGCGTTGTATACATTGAATGTTTTTTGCTGCTAAATCCAAAATGGCAGTCTTTCGCTTCAAAAATTTTACATAGTTATGTTTATGAATGTGTAACCATGCATTAAAAGTTGAAAAAATCTAAGCTGCACCCATATTCTGAAATCGTACTTGCTGTTTAGACTCCAGAGACAACGAGATAGGAAACTCTTTTCCCAAAAAAAATGTGTCAAAAAAATGACAAAATTTTACATGACCGAAACTCACGTACAGGGTTATGTATATGGATGCGTAATTCACCAAATTAAATGTCACTTATGACATTTCATGAACATATGTAAAAAACAGTTCGTTTGTGCTCTATTTTGAAGTGAAAATAATAAGAAAAAGAGTCGCGAACAAGAATTTAAATTCAATAAGTTCTATAGATAAAGTTTAAGAAAAGAAAATGTTAATACGTAAAAGTAGAACATAACGCGGGCTTCAGCCAGAATTCGGATGGGCTGGCCAACACCACTTTGAGCTGGCCAACATCACTGGTCTTATTTTCATGTTACCACAATTTCCAAAAACATCCCAAAATAGAATAAAGAGCTGATGAATATTTTGGAATCCCGCAGGAAGGAACAGGAAGAAAGAGTTGAGGACGATGTTGACATTACTCCGGATGAACTCAATATTGCCATGAATAATGGCAGTAACTCGTTTTTCGGTGATGGCAAACAGCAAAATCATATACTATGCGCGGATATTTTTGAGACTGAAAATGTAGAAGTCGAGCCGTTGCGCACGTTGTTTAGGAAACCTAGGAAGAAAACGCGTAAAGAATCAGCTGATACTGAGAATATTGAACCACAAATGGGTTTAGTAAAAAGCACCGGAAGTAAATAGCTGCAAAAAGAAATCCACGAAAACAGCAGAGAAACAATTTTGGGAGCGCTGGATGGCAAAAAATTAATTTGCAATCAAGATACTATAAAGCAGCCCACACAGAATAGAAATAATCAAATGAAAGACTCGCCACTTAATTCGAAAAGGAAATTGAAACTGGCGCGCCTAACAAATTATTCAATTCACAAGAACTCAGTCATGGAAGTAAAATCAGGCTCCATACTTTTTAAAATTTACGGTAATTCTATTAAATAATTCATTTTTCGTCCTTTCGAATCGATTAATATATTCAATTCCTTCAGAATTTTCAGATTTTCATTGATTTTAATGCGCGAATAAGCTAAACCTTCCTCTAGTTCTAACCAATTCAGAACGTTAAACAATTTATAGTAACTCACCAAGCATTATAATAATGTCACCTCCCAAACGGGAAACAGTGTTCATAGAAGAAAGTTATCAAGATAGCACCTGCATAGAATCAGTGCCTCTCCTGCATGAAGTCCTCAAGAATGGCAATGAGACTTTAAATAATTTAAAACGTATAGAAAGCGCGAAGTAATCCAAAAAGTAAAAACAATATAATGGTCGGATTCTAATTAATTTTGAATATTTTCCTTTCTAGAAAAGAAGGAGCAAAGAAGTGAAGAGAAAACAGATGCAAAAAAGACAACGGAGGAAACAGTATCAAAAATGGAAGTAGCCGAAAGGAATTTATTTGATGAGAGCAGCAGTAGTGAAACGGATTTCCTATAGTAAACAAATGAAAACATAAAATTTCCATCAGAGGGCTGTGTGCACTTCCACGCCACCCAAGAGGTATGCACATTGGCGCGTTACCGGTTTTTTTTTGTATGTCCGGTTCCCCAGTAGGCCTATAACACCCATGTACAAATATACAATAAATTTAGTTAAGCACAGTTAAATTTAGTTAAGCACAGTTAAAGAGTTAAAACGAAGCAAATATAAAAAGTGCGTTCACAAATAATCCTATTACCTATACCTATTTGTACCCATCATGCAGTGTATAACTCTGATTTAGAAATTTTTCTATAGCTATAACTTCTAAACAAATGCAGATCACAAATATTTTTACTCTCATTTGGATTAGAATGTTGGTTATTCAAATTAAAAATTTCCATATCAGAGCTATACATTATCACCTAAATCTAACATTGCAGGTTTTCCAATTGGAACAACTGGAGATTCCAATTGGAAAACACTTACTGTTGTTATACACTCTCTACTGTGCTAAAAATAAAAATATAATTTTATGTTTATTGTATTGTTTGTTGAATCAAAATAATTTTCAGATTTTTTCATTCTGATAAAAACTCTAATATTGTAAACCACATTTTCTCAAATAAATAAAACAATTGAATTCTTAAATATTTGTAAGCTTCAATCAATCAATAACAGGTTATGGGCTTATCTGTGAAGAATGCAAGTATCCAGCAATTCAATGGAACGAACTTCGATAATTGGAAGTTTCGTGTGGAAAAGCATCTGTCTTCGATAAGTTGTATAAAAGCTGTAAGAGAGACAGCACCTATTGCAGAAGCTGAAAGGTCAGCATTTACTAAATGGGATGCATTGGCCCAGGATGTAATCATATCGTTCATACATGATGATTACATTGAATACGTTAGAGAAAAGAAAACAGCCAAGGAAATGTGGGAGAATTTAGAGGCAACTTTTGAAAAAAAATCTGCATTAAATCAAACACTGGTAAGAAAAGAATTAGCAAAATTAAGATTACGTGAAGGTCAGGATATGAATGGACATATTTTAAAATTCGACTCACTAATTCGTCAACTGAAGTCTACAGGAGCTAAACCAGAAGAAGCAGATATAGTATCACAATTGTTTGTGACCCTCCCGGAATCGTATGATGCTGTAGTAACGGCACTTGAAAATTTATCAACTGAAGAAATAACAGTATCCGTGGTTAAACAGCGTTTACTAGCAGAAGAAGCAAAGAAGAAACTAAGGCAAACCGAAATAATTGAAGAAAAACCTACAGCTTTCAATACTAAAAAGAAAGGAAGAAAATTCAACAGTAAATTTAATGGAAAATGTCACAAATGCGGACGGTATGGACATATGAAAAAGGACTGTCGTGTTAAGGAAGCAAAAACAGCCACCGATTCAAGTATAAGTTTTATGGCAGATTCGAACATTAATTCAAGAAACAGAAGAAATGAAATAATATTCGCATTGGATTCAGGAGCAACAGATCACTTCGTCAAGGACATCACAATATTTACAACCTTGAAGGACCTTGATCATCCTAAACTTATCAGCGTTGCAAAAGACGCCGATTTCATTACAGTACAAAAGTTTGGCACAATTGAAGGAGTAAGTAATACTGGAACTAATTTAAATCTTAAAGATGTATTATACAGTCCACATTTTCGAGAAAATCTCTTATCAGTCACAAAAATTGTAGAAGCTGGTATTAAAGTAAATTTTAAAAAGACTGAAGCAATTCTCGAAAAGAATGGACGTATAATAGCAACTGCTAAGCGTGCTGGAAATTTATTTGAATTTAAGATAAGAACACAGAAATCCATGTCAAATTTAAGCAAAGAGGATACAAGTCTATTATGGCACAAAAGAATGGGTCATATAAGTAAACAAAATTATAATGAATTAGTAACCCATGATATGATAATAGGCTTACCGAAAGATACTTATAATGATTTCTGTGATGTGTGTGTACAAGCTAAACAATGCCGCGAACCTTTCTCAGATACCCGAACAAGAGCTACAAGACCGACTGAACATATTCATTCGGATGTATGCGGTCCTATAACCCCAACAACTTATGATGGACATAATTATTTAGTATGTTTCATAGATGACTACACACATTTTGCTTATGTTTACTTATTAAAAAGAAAATCAGATGTTGCAAATAAATTTAAGGAATATAACGCATTAGTTAATGCTAAATTTGGTGTTAGATTGTCCACGTTAACAATAGATCAAGGACGAGAATACAAATCAAACGAGTTACAATTATACTGCAAGGACAAAGGGATACAAATAACAGAAACTATTGCTTACACTCCTCAACAAAACGGAGTTGCAGAAAGATTTAATCGAACTTTAATTGAGAAAGTACGTGCTTTAATGATTGAATCTGGAGCTCAAAAGTTTTTATGGGGTGAAGCTGTATACACCAGCGTATACTTAATTAACAGAAGCACAACAAAAGCGATAAGCTCAAATAAAACTCCGGCTGAGATGTGGTTTAACAAGAAACCAGATGCAACAAAGTTGAAAGTCTTTGGTTGCAGTGTATATGCATGGATCCCAAACCAGAAAAGAAGTAAATTGGATCCAAAAAGTAACAATTATATAATGGTGGGATATTGTCATAACGGCTATAGATTATGGGACAAAAGAAACCAAAAAATTGTACTTGCTCGTGATTGTCGATTTAATGAATTAGAATTCCCATACAAAAATATAGAAAAAGGGAGAGATAAAATAATCAATATTATACATCGAAATGATCAAATTATAGACAATCAATATGATAGTTTAAATAACGAGAGAAACGAACAAGAGGGGGAGATTGACAGTGGTGTTGTTTCAATTGAAAATTCTAGTCAAGACATAGCACAAAATTTAACTCCAGAAATTCAAAACTCTCAAGTCCCTGAACTAAGAAGAAGCTCGCGCGAACGGAAGCCTCCGAGAAGGTTCACAAGCCTTTATGATTCAAACTTTGAAGCAATAAATGAAGACATTCCAAGTTGTTATTCAGAAATAAAGAACTCCCCGAATCGAAATAAATGGCTTGAAGCTATAAAGGATGAGCTTAAATCAATGGAAGATAATAAAGTATGGAATATAATACAGAAACCAGATAATAAAAAACTATTAAAAACTAGATGGTGTTTCTCAATTAAAACAAATGAAGACGGAGAATCGGTACGATTTAAGGCAAGATTAGTTGCAAAAGGATATTTACGAAAATATGGCATTGACTATAATGAAACCTATTCTCCGGTAGCCAAATTGAGTACGTTGAGATTAATTTTGGCTATAGGTGTCAAAAGGAAATACATATTTTATCAACTTGATGTCAAAACGGCCTTTTTATATGGAAATCTTGATGAAGAAATTTATATTGAACCTCCTGATGGTTTGCAGATACAACCAGGAATGGTTCTTAAATTACAAAAATCTCTATATGGATTGAAACAAAGTCCAAGATGTTGGAATCACAGACTCAATGATACATTACTTGAAATAGGATTCAAAAGATCTCAACATGATTACTGTTTATATATAAGGAATGAAAACAATTATATCATGTATTTACTTATTTATGTGGACGATGTATTAATCGCCGGAAGCAATATGGAAGATATTCTAAAAGTAAAGACTAAACTATCGAATGTGTTCCAAATGTCGGATTGCGGGCAATTGAAATATTACCTTGGTATAAAAGTTGATTACGACAAAGATAAAGGCGTTTTATGTTTAAGCCAAGAAGCAAGTATCAATAAGATCCTAACCAAATTTGGAATGGCTGAATGTAATGGTATTGATTCACCTATGGAAAAAGGATTACAATTACCAGTCAAGATAGATGAAAGAAATAACCAACCGTATCGTGAACTTCTAGGAAGTCTAATGTATATAATGTTATCCAGTCGTCCGGATATTTGCTTCCCTGTTGGATTTATGGGACGATACCAAGAGAATCATGGAGAAAATCATTGGACAGCACTCAAGCGAATTCTAAGATACCTAAAAGGAACAAAATCATTGAAATTGAAATATGAAAGCAATACCGAGAATGATGAAATCCTGGTAGGATATGTAGATGCGGATTGGGCATCAAATATTGATGACAGAAAATCAACTAGTGGATATATTTTCTATGTTTACGGATGCCCAATTTCCTGGTCAAGTAAAAAGCAAACAACAGTGGCTACTTCCTCGAGCGAAGCAGAATACGTCGCGTTGAGTATTGCCATATCAGAAGGTTTATGGTTAAAAGGAATATTAACTGAAATGAATGTTTTGAAAGAAGATCAATCACTTTTAATGTATGAAGATAATAATGGATGTATAGCGATGGCAAAAAATATGGAATCGAAAAGGTCCAAACACATTGATATCAAACATCGTTTTAATAGAGATCATATTCTCAGAGGTAATGTGAAAGTCCTTCATGTATCAACAAAGAATCAAATAGCTGATATTCTTACGAAAGCATTGGAGAAAAATAACTTCATAGCAATTAGAAATTTATCAAAATTATCTAATTGAGAGGGGGTGTTGTTATACTCTCTACTGTGCTAAAAATAAAAATATAATTTTATGTTTATTGTATTGTTTGTTGAATCAAAATAATTTTCAGATTTTTTCATTCTGATAAAAACTAATATTGTAAACCACATTTTCTCAAATAAATAAAACAATTGAATTCTTAAATATTTGTAAGCTTCAATCAATCAATAACAATTACATTATTAAATAAATTCTTTTGAATATTTGTTTAATTAATTTTACCATCACTTATTTTGTAAAATTGACGAATGCTTTAATTAGCCTATTAAGAAAAACAGTTCATTTCGAAAAATCAGTAACACGTTATACCACATTTCATTTCGTTTATATTCTCATAAAATATTAACAATATTTTAATTTAAGGTGAAGACTATTAAAACACATCTACTGCAATTTAATTACTTCGGCGAGTGGATTTACGGCGAGTTCGGCGAGTTCGGCAATTGGATTTAGGGTAATGTTAATAAAGCAACATGCACAATTTGTTTAAGTAAATTGTTTTTACTAGCCCCGCCCCCAAAGTGTAGATCAAAAGGTTGTTGTTTTCGGGGTCAGCTACAACTCCAACAACAACAAGAATTACAACTACATACGCGAGGATTAATGAAGTAAATCTGTTCCAAAACTTCATTAAAATGGCTTGCACCCCTATTCTGAGCTCTATTATATTAATGGTAGACAATAGAAATACCTTCGAAATTTGCCGCGGTGATATCTCGGTTGGTTACAGTTACATTGTACAGTTACATATAGCGTTGTATACATTGAATGTTTTTTGCTGCTAAATCCAAAATGGCTGTCTTTCGCTTCAAAAATTTTACATAGTTATGTTTATGAATGTGTAACCATGCATTAAAAGTTGAAAAAATCGAAGCTGCACCCATATTCTGAAATCGTACTTGCTGTTTAGACTCCAGAGACAACGAGATAGGAAACTCTTTTCCCAAAAAGAATGTGTAAAAAAAAAATGACAAAATTTTACATGACCGAAACTCACGTACAGGGTTATGTATATGTGTGCGTAATTCACCAAATTAAATGTCACTTATGACATTTCATGAACATATGTAAAAAACAGTTCGTTTGTGCTCTATTTTGAAGTGAAAATAATAAGAAAAAGAGTCGCGAACAAGAATTTAAATTCAATAAGTTCTATAGATAAAGTTTAAGAAAAGAAAATGTTAATACGTAAAAGTAGAACATAACGCGGGCTTCAGCCAGAATTCGGATGGGCTGGCCAACACCACTTTGAGCTGGCCAACATCACTGGTCTTATTTTCATGTTACCACAATTTCCAAAAACATCCCAAAATAGAATAAAGAGCTGATGAATATTTTGGAATCCCGCAGGAAGGAGCAGGAAGAAAGAGTTGAGGACGATGTTGACATTACTCCGGATGAACTCAATATTGCCATGAATAATGGCAGTAACTCGTTTTTCGGTGATGGCAAACAGCAAAATCATATACTATGCGCGGATATTTTTGAGACTGAAAATGTAGAAGTCGAGCCGTTGCGCACGTTGTTTAGGAAACCTAGGAAGAAAACGCGTAAAGAATCAGCTGATACTGAGAATATTGAACCACAAATGGGTTTAGTAAAAAGCACCGGAAGTAAATAGCTGCAAAAAGAAATCCACGAAAACAGCAGAGAAACAATTTTGGGAGCGCTGGATGGCAAAAAATTAATTTGCAATCAAGATACTATAAAGCAGCCCACACAGAATAGAAATAATCAAATGAAAGACTCGCCACTTAATTCGAAAAGGAAATTGAAACTGGCGCGCCTAACAAATTATTCAATTCACAAGAACTCAGTCATGGAAGTAAAATCAGGCTCCATACTTTTTAAAATTTACGGTAATTCTATTAAATAATTCATTTTTCGTCCTTTCGAATCGATTAATATATTCAATTCCTTCAGAATTTTCAGATTTTCATTGATTTTAATGCGCGAATAAGCTAAACCTTCCTCTAGTTCTAACCAATTCAGAACGTTAAACAATTTATAGTAACTCACCAAGCATTATAATAATGTCACCTCCCAAACGGGAAACAGTGTTCATAGAAGAAAGTTATCAAGATAGCACCTGCATAGAATCAGTGCCTCTCCTGCATGAAGTCCTCAAGAATGGCAATGAGACTTTAAATAATTTAAAACGTATAGAAAGCGCGAAGTAATCCAAAAAGTAAAAACAATATAATGGTCGGATTCTAATTAATTTTGAATATTTTCCTTTCTAGAAAAGAAGGAGCAAAGAAGTGAAGAGAAAACAGATGCAAAAAAGACAACGGAGGAAACAGTATCAAAAATGGAAGTAGCCGAAAGGAATTTATTTGATGAGAGCAGCAGTAGTGAAACGGATTTCCTATAGTAAACAAATGAAAACATAAAATTTCCATCAGAGGGCTGTGTGCACTTCCACGCCACCCAAGAGGTATGCACATTGGCGCGTTACCGGTTTTTTTTTGTATGTCCGGTTCCCCAGTAGGCCTATAACACCCATGTACAAATATACAATGCACACTTATTTTATTAGATATACATAACAAATTGTTAGGAAATTAAAATTGTACAATGATATGTAAAACATTTCACAAACGTTAATATATATGAAATTTAAAATGATTGTTACGATGTTACATTTTATGAATGTTAATAGATGTTGGTGATAATTTATGATATAATGTTGCATAGTTAGTAGTTAAATAAATTTAGTTAAGCACAGTTAAATTTAGTTAAGCACAGTTAAAGAGTTAAAACGAAGCAAATATAAAAAGTGCGTTCACAAATAATCCTATTACCTATACCTATTTGTACCCATCATGCAGTGTATAACTCTGATTTAGAAATTTTTCTATAGCTATAACTTCTAAACAAATGCAGATCACAAATATTTTTACTCTCATTTGGATTAGAATGTTGGTTATTCAAATTAAAAATTTCCATATCAGAGCTATACATTATCACCTAAATCTAACATTGCAGGTTTTCCAATTGGAACAACTGGAGATTCCAATTGGAAAACACTTGCGGCCGCTTGACCAACATCTTACCGTGATCCATCGGTGGTAGCGTCCGGAAACCTGAAGGAGCGACCACCGCCTGTACATCCAACTTTACTGCATACTCGCACACTTGGCATTTTTTAGCAAAATTAGAAATCCTTGGAATGTATAATTTTTTTAATTTTTAATTTAAATTAAATTTAATTTAAAAATCGTGGTGAAAAAATATATAGCGAAAAAGGCCCAGCGCTGCAAGTTCAACTCAAAAAAGAAACTTCAAAAATACGAAACCAATGAAACGCATTGAAGCGTGTACATAAATTATGCGAGTATGTTTTACGTAACAATCTCAATAATTCAACACGTAAGTAAATGTTTGAACTGAAGACTATCAAAATTCCTTATATATATTATTGAATTCTTTGATATTACAAACAAATGTGACCTACATAATCTTTTTCAATACCAAAAATAATGAAATTTTTTAAATCGAAAAGTAGTTTCAAGCTCATTTAGCGGGACATTATGATTTAATATATTGGTTTAATGATTCTTTTTTAATAATTAACGATAAAATTTAGTTTATACCACATTACAAAATGCAGGCAACACTGTTTTCATACGAATGCTAAAAATGTACTTAAGGTACTACGAGCCGCATAAGCAGGTAAATGGTCAAATCTAGCTGCGAAGCCAAAAAATAATTAAGGTATGCCAACGCCAGTATTTATATGCATTTTCTTTTTTAAGAGTTTCTCTTAAGGATGAATTCATCACAATTATGTTGAAAAACTAAGGTGTGTGCAAGTAAATGCAAATAAATCATTTCATATATATTTTCAATGTTTATATTGAATTGAACTGAATACATTAAATTGAACTAAACTATTCAGGATAGAAAAATAAACTGTTAATTATTTATATTATTTCAAAGTGAAGATAGAAAATATAAAGTATTCACATTAATTCACATTATTATTAATAATTACATTATTAAATAAATTCTTTTGAATATTTGTTTAATTAATTTTACCATCACTTATTTTGTAAAATTGACGAATGCTTTAATTAGCCTATTAAGAAAAACAGTTCATTTCGAAAAATCAGTAACACGTTATACCACATTTCATTTCGTTTATATTCTCATAAAATATTAACAATATTTTAATTTAAGGTGAAGACTATTAAAACACATCTACTGCAATTTAATTACTTCGGCGAGTGGATTTACGGCGAGTTCGGCGAGTTCGGGAATTGGATTTAGGGTAATGTTAATAAAGCAACATGCACAATTTGTTTAAGTAAATTGTTTTTACTAGCCCCGCCCCCAAAGTGTAGATCAAAAGGTTGTTGTTTTCGGGGTCAGCTACAACTCCAACAACAACAAGAATTACAACTACATACGCGAGGATTAATGAAGTAAATCTGTTCCAAAACTTCATTAAAATGGCTTGCACCCCTATTCTGAGCTCTATTATATTAATGGTAGACAATAGAAATACCTTCGAAATTTGCCGCGGTGATATCTCGGTTGGTTACAGTTACATTGTACAGTTACATATAGCGTTGTATACATTGAATGTTTTTTGCTGCTAAATCCAAAATGGCAGTCTTTCGCTTCAAAAATTTTACATAGTTATGTTTATGAATGTGTAACCATGCATTAAAAGTTGAAAAAATCGAAGCTGCACCCATATTCTGAAATCGTACTTGCTGTTTATACTCCAGAGACAACGAGATAGGAAACTCTTTTCCCAAAAAAAATGTGTCAAAAAAAATGACAAAATTTTACATGACCGAAACTCACGTACAGGGTTATGTATATGTATGCGTAATTCACCAAATTAAATGTCACTTATGACATTTCATGAACATATGTAAAAAACAGTTCGTTTGTGCTCTATTTTGAAGTGAAAATAATAAGAAAAAGAGTCGCGAACAAGAATTTAAATTCAATAAGTTCTATAGATAAAGTTTAAGAAAAGAAAATGTTAATACGTAAAAGTAGAACATAACGCGGGCTTCAGCCAGAATTCGGATTGGCTGGCCAACACCACTTTGAGCTGGCCAACATCACTGGTCTTATTTTCATGTTACCACAATTTCCAAAAACATCCCAAAATAGAATAAAGAGCTGATGAATATTTTGGAATCCCGTAGGAAGGAACAGGAAGAAAGAGTTGAGGACGATGTTGACATTACTCCGGATGAACTCAATATTGCCATGAATAATGGCAGTAACTCGTTTTTCGGTGATGGCAAACAGCAAAATCATATACTATGCGCGGATATTTTTGAGACTGAAAATGTAGAAGTCGAGCCGTTGCGCACGTTGTTTAGGAAACCTAGGAAGAAAACGCGTAAAGAATCAGCTGATACTGAGAATATTGAACCACAAATGGGTTTAGTAAAAAGCACCGGAAGTAAATAGCTGCAAAAAGAAATCCACGAAAACAGCAGAGAAACAATTTTGGGAGCGCTGGATGGCAAAAAATTAATTTGCAATCAAGATACTATAAAGCAGCCCACACAGAATAGAAATAATCAAATGAAAGACTCGCCACTTAATTCGAAAAGGAAATTGAAACTGGCGCGCCTAACAAATTATTCAATTCACAAGAACTCAGTCATGGAAGTAAAATCAGGCTCCATACTTTTTAAAATTTACGGTAATTCTATTAAATAATTCATTTTTCGTCCTTTCGAATCGATTAATATATTCAATTCCTTCAGAATTTTCAGATTTTCATTGATTTTAATGCGCGAATAAGCTAAACCTTCCTCTAGTTCTAACCAATTCAGAACGTTAAACAATTTATAGTAACTCACCAAGCATTATAATAATGTCACCTCCCAAACGGGAAACAGTATTCATAGAAGAAAGTTATCAAGATAGCACCTGCATAGAATCAGTGCCTCTCCTGCATGAAGTCCTCAAGAATGGCAATGAGACTTTAAATAATTTAAAACGTGTAGAAAGCGCGAAGTAATCCAAAAAGTAAAAACAATATAATGGTCGGATTCTAATTAATTTTGAATATTTTCCTTTCTAGAAAAGAAGGAGCAAAGAAGTGAAGAGAAAACAGATGCAAAAAAGACAACGGAGGAAACAGTATCAAAAATGGAAGTAGCCGAAAGGAATTTATTTGATGAGAGCAGCAGTAGTGAAACGGATTTCCTATAGTAAACAAATGAAAACATAAAATTTCCATCAGAGGGCTGTGTGCACTTCCACGCCACCCAAGAGGTATGCACATTGGCGCGTTACCGGTTTTTTTTTTTTGTATGTCCGGTTCCCCAGTAGGCCTATAACACCCATGTACAAATATACAATGCACACTTATTTTATTAGATATACATAACAAATTGTTAGGAAATTAAAATTGTACAATGATATGTAAAACATTTCACAAACGTTAATATATATGAAATTTAAAATGATTGTTACGATGTTACATTTTATGAATGTTAATAGATGTTGTTGATAATTTATGATATAATGTTGCATAGTTAGTAGTTAAATAAATTTAGTTAAGCACAGTTAAATTTAGTTAAGCACAGTTAAAGAGTTAAAATGAAGCAAATATAAAAAGTGCGTTCACAAATAATCCTATTACCTATACCTATTTGTACCCATCATGCAGTGTATAACTCTGATTTAGAAATTTTTCTATAGCTATAACTTCTAAACAAATGCAGATCACAAATATTTTTACTCTCATTTGGATTAGAATGTTGGTTATTCAAATTAAAAATTTCCATATCAGAGCTATACATTATCACCTAAATCTAACATTGCAGGTTTTCCAATTGGAACAACTGGAGATTCCAATTGGAAAACACTTGCGGCCGCTTGACCAACATCTTACTGTGATCCATCGGTGGCAGCGTCCGGAAACCTGAAGAAGTGACCACCGCCTGTACATCCAACTTTACTGCATACTCGCACACTTGGCATTTTTTAGCAAAATTAGAAATCCTTGGAATGTATAATTTTTTTAATTTTTAATTTAAATTAAATTTAATTTAAAAATCGTGGTGGAAAAATATATAGCGAAAAAGGCCCAGCGCTGCAAGTTCAACTCAAAAAAGAAACTTCAAAAATACGAAACCAATGAAACGCATTGAAGCGTGTACATAAATTATGCGAGTATGTTTTACGTACCAATCTCAATAATTCAACACGTAAGTAAATGTTCGAACTGAAGACTATCGAAATTCCTTATATATATTATTGAATTCTTTGATATTACAAACAAATGTGACCTACATAATCTTTTTCAATACCAAAAATAATGAAATTTTTTAAATCGAAAAGTAGTTTCAAGCTCATTTAGCGGGACATTATGATTTAATATATTGGTTTAATGATTCTTTTTTAATAATTAACGATAAAATTTAGTTTATACCACATTACAAAATGCAGGCAACACTGTTTTCATACGAATGCTAAAAATGTACTTAAGGTACTACGAGCCGCATAAGCAGGTAAATGGTCAAATCTAGCTGCGAAGCCAAAAAATAGTTAAGGTATGCCAACGCCAGTATTTATATGCATTTTCTTTTTTAAGAGTTTCTCTTAAGGATGAATTCATCACAATTATGTTGAAAAACTAAGGTGTGTGCAAGTAAATGCAAATAAATCATTTCATATATATTTTCAATGTTTATATTGAATTGAACTGAATACATTAAATTGAACTAAACTATTCAGGATAGAAAAATAAACTGTTAATTATTTATATTATTTCAAAGTGAAGATAGAAAATATAAAGTATTCACATTAATTCACATTATTATTAATAATTACATTATTAATAAATTCTTTTGAATATTTGTTTAATTAATTTTACCATCACTTATTTTGTAAAATTGACGAATGCTTTAATTAGCCTATTAAGAAAAACAGTTCATTTCGAAAAATCAGTAACACGTTATACCACATTTCATTTCGTTTATATTCTCATAAAATATTAACAATATTTTAATTTAAGGTGAAGACTATTAAAACACATCTACTGCAATTTAATTACTTCGGCGAGTGGATTTACGGCGAGTTCGGCGAGTTCGGCAATTGGATTTAGGGTAATGTTAATAAAGCAACATGCACAATTTGTTTAAGTAAATTGTTTTAAATATTTGTTTAATTTATTTTACCCTCTTTGGAATGGTTTGCCCCATTAAATAAGTCACTCCATTATCGTTTTTGCCGATAAATTATTAGATATATAATGGTCACAATGCATTTACACAGCTTAAAGCATAAAAGTGTACATGAAATAGAATTTAATTTTATAGATCAATATCTAAGTTGGAATATCTAAACAAAAGTGGTGGGAATTTTAGACCGAAATGTCATTAGGGTCTGAAACTCAAATATTGTTTGGGTCTGTAACATGCAATTCCGCGAATTGTTTGGGTCTATAACATCGATTTCCTGGAATTCCATTGTTTGGTTGGGTCCGAAAGTCACTAACACTACTTTAAAAAAACCAAAATCAGAGTTGTATTTTCAGAAGTTTCCTATCTCGTTATCTCTGCTACACTCCTACCGCCGACTTCTTCCACTTCAGTACGTATCAGAGATATCGAGATTGGACACTTCGCAATAATCCACATGCATTTGCTTCACGCAATCACAGAATGATGCAAATTTATCTGGAATTTGGTACTTTTTTCATAGGAAACGCGTACACGCGTCAACAAGGGTCAAAAGCATGGGATTGAGTAGAATGTGCTTGGTTTTTAAACGTCAACGGTTTGGTGAATATTAAATTTTTTTAATGAAATTTACGTCGCGATAGTTAAAAATTAGTTCAACGATGAACAGGGAGATTATTGTGTGGAAACTGGATATTGTTTTTGAGCATTCAAGCTTTTAAAATACAATATTTGGTATTGAGTTGTAGAACATACTGCACTTGGGTCCCCGTTACAATCGTTGCTGAAAACATCGACTTTTGTTTATGGTATGGTATGGTATGGTAGCACGCACAGGTCTAATTCTCGTACTAGTTCTCTGCATTTATTGCCTAGTATGCTCACTGAAGCGCCTGAATCCAATAGACCGCGAACTATTTTGCCTTTGATTTCTACCTCCGCATACGGCCTAGGATCTCTACTGTCTACAACATTTAGTGCTTCTGAAATCAGTTTGCGAATATGCTTTCGGTCGCTATATCTTTGCCTGGCTTTACGTACTTTTTTTGTTAGAGGTGGTTTAGTACCATTCTGGCCGAAAATTCTGTTACGTGCCTCGCAATATCTTTGAAGTCTAATTTCCATGGGTTCTAACTTAATCCTTTTCCCCTTTTGATTCTCACAATTTACAATTTTATCTAAAGTACAGACGTTATCTTGATTTCTAGATTGAATGCCTAAGATACTTGTGGTCTGTTCACTATCGTTGCGAGTTTCGTGCTGCTCGGAGGTATCGGCTATTGTTTTGGTTGGGCGGGATTTTTCTTGGAGCAAGGCTCTCCCGCTATTGCCAAGTCCCTCTTCGTGTTTTCCGGCCTGCATACAGGGCATTTCGGTGTAATGACATTAGGATTGCCACATTTAAAGCAAAAAATATTCTGTTGCTCTGACTCACACTCCATGAACGTGTGCCCCGTTTTATGGCAATTCCAACAAATTAGCATTCTTCTATTTGATTGTGATTGTAACGACTTCGCATTAGCATGTCGCGATTGATCTGCGGCGCCTATTACCTCAATTTGAAAATCTTTATCTGAATGAGAATCGTTTTCGGGGAATGCTGCGCTTAATTGTCTGGTATATCTTTGCACCTGAGGGGGATTCGGAAGGCGAAAATCTCTACGCACAAAATTTTTTTCTATTTCGCTGCATTCCTCTCGCAAACCCTACATAGAAAAAACTGGCATAGCGTACACTATTTTCGCTATCGATTCTTTTAAATTCCTCTTAGCTATCTTGATCATTTCCTCTTCAGGGACCATATAGTTCAAATGGGATCTTAATTTCCACAAAGCGTGAAAGAAGGAATCAACGGTCTCGCCCGCCATTTGTTTTCGTTCTACCAAATCACGCATGGTCTCGAAATCTGAGCGATTTTTTCTGAATCTTCGTGTTAAAGTTTGTCTTAGCGAAACCCAATCGTTCACCGTATTTGTTCTGATGTGCAACCAGTACCATTCTCTGGCTTCATCGGTCAATAGAAGATGAAAATCTCTCAGAATGGTGGACCATGCGCAATTATACTGCCTCTGTAGATGCTCAATACGGAGAACAAATTTTTCTACGGATACGCTGTTGTTCCCACCGTCAAAACTTAGACCCCACTTGTCTATTTTTACGTTATGAAGGTCTATCAATCTTTCCTGACTATTATTGTAGACGTTCGGCGCATTAGCAAATCTGGGCTCTGGGCTCGGTTGGTGGTGTTGTTGTACCTTGGATACTCTCTCTGACTCCCGCGGTTATCTCCAAGGGCTTAATTATTCAGCCATATTTCCCCTAGGGTTGTGCGTTTGTATACCCCCCATTTGACGTTGGCACAGTCGCCGCTTGCGTTACCGAGTTTAATCTTCTAGTGTTAGTCGACTGTCTGTTAACTTCCTGATTTTGATCATTTCTGTTGAAGCTCTTGCAGAATTTGTTTTCTGCTAAATTCGAATTACTATTATTTGATGCACTAGTATTACGGCTATAGTCTTGACTCATTGGTCCTTTCATCCCGTCAAGCTTCGCTACAAGTTCTTTCATACAGGCATTGATACCTAACTGAATTTGTTGTTTTATAGACGCGTCTAAGCTTTGCTTCATTGATGCACATGCAATATTGACCATATTCGAGAGCATCGCATCATCTTCTTCGCCCTTCCCCATACTCGCGGCACCGTCTTCTTGTAAAGGGTTACTATTCGGATGAGCGATTTGCTCAGGCTTATCTTTCTCTGATTGTGGCATATCTGTTTCGGCGAAAGTAACAACACGGGAATTTTTACTTATCGCACCCTGTCCCTGTTGGTCTTTGCTCTTTTGCGTTTCTGCTGTTGGTTCTACTCTAATAGTGGACGACAAGTCCCTCATAGACGAATCCAAAACCGAACTGCTTTTTGCATGCGTGCTACCTGGCATATTTAAATCACGGAGAGGTGTAGTAAATTCAGCTCACTTAGCCTGAGGCGACTTGAAAGAATTTCCGTGTGCAGTTTTCCTTTTCGATCTGCGTAAGCCTATTCTATCCTCGACCGGCATTAATTGAGACCGAGCAGTTTCACCGGCTTGACATAGCCTTTCTATTTCCTCTTCACAACAGTAATCCACTTTGATAATTATAGACTGAGACTTTCCCTACTTAGAGTGCTTTGCAAGCGATTAATTTGTTTAATTTCAAGATACACAAAAAAACAGACTAACAAGTTTTTTTAAAAAAATAAATTTCACAATTTTACTTCGTTTGTAGGGGCATGTACCGGAAGTGACGAACAGGGAGAATGGAAGAGATCCTTTTTCGTTGTTATGGTTATTGGCTGGTAAGTATGGCAATTAACTTCTGTTCTTGTATCCTCATCCTACTTTATCTCCTTTTCTAGACTGACTCCTTTTTAGATATCCGATAATACAGATTAGCAAAAGATAAGTATCATCGCTTTTGTAAGCACAAAATTTTAATGTCTTTTTAATCTTTCCAGGTTGTTATTGGATGTTGAACTTTGACAGTCTAGGAAAATAGGTTTCACAAATTCAAGCTGTATTCAAAAACAAAAAAAAACCTGATTATTATATGTGATTGATTATTTTAACTTCGATTGCGCGAAGCCAGTTGGGTTTTCTAATTCCTCTTTGAATGCGCATGTTCTCTTGATCTGACTTTGATCTGAGCATGTCACTTTTATGGAAAACTCATTTTTCTTATGCTCCATATCAAATTCGCCAAGCAATATTAACCAACAATTTTGACTCCCTTATCTTTTTTCTTATCAATTCAATCGATTCAATAGTACAGTTTTCGGCAGCTCTTTTCCTGTGCTAATGATTTTATAGTTCTTGTGAACATTTCATCACGCCACCGGAAAGAAACCTCCTACGTACTCTTGTTTGCAATCCAAAGATCTTCGTGAGCGGCTACCTCGCTTTCATTGTGCTACCGGATTTTTTATCTTATAATTCAAATTGAAGTTTTCCCAGGCCACTCTTTGATGGTAAAGTATCGCTCCAGAAAATGTATGGGTTACTATTAATAATTTGAAGAAACTAATAAATCTTTGTTGCATCTGTTCAAATCCTCGTTTGGATTTTATTTAGTTTGGTTTTAGTCCTAACACATAAGCCAGGACTAATGATCGACAGGAAAAACAATTCAGCACTTGAACTGATTGTTTGTTGATTGCTTGCAGTTGGCACATAAACCAATGCGAGCCCAAAGTAAAAACCCTTGATTTCGGTGATCGAATGATAATTAATTTTATTATTCTTCCTTATTTATAAACAATTTTTGTTATTGGTAACATATAAAATTGTAATTGCTAGTGCAAGTGTATGCGTAATATTCGTATTCCGTGAACTGCGTCAGCAAAATTGACGCAAAATATTGACGTGTGTCTTCAGCTAGCGTCGTAGCATTCTGCTTTGACCAGCTATAACCCAAACTACTGTTATTGCAGTTAACGAAATACGACACTATTATAAAGTATTTTTTGTTGGTTTTTGTTGACGGATGAATTTTACATTAAAATAATAATATGAAACTAATTTCACTTCAGTTCATAATTACGCAAAATGACCATGAAAATAAATTCAACATAAAAAATAATATTGTGAAATGTGAACTAAGTTTACTTCAGTTCATAATTATATGGTATGGTGAGGTATAAAAAATATAGTATGATAAAAAATATAGTATGATTAGTATGAAATCATACATTCTCCCCCTGGTGAGGTCAGAAGTTATGATGACATCACAACGTAACTCTCAGATCGTTGCAGAAAATTCTAACGATGATGATGTCTGGCGTGGTGCTGGATGAGGAGGAGTTGTTTCTGTCTGTTGTAGGTTGCACGATTTGGCCTTCCAAACGCTGTAAATGGTGACAGCCATTGACAAAATTAATGCTGTATAGCCTATTGTTGAGTAATGATAGTTGATAGTTTGGATTCTTGTCGGCAACTCTAACACATCCTGTGGTACAAGTGAGTTTTGAAGTTCACTGAGTTGTTGTAGTTTAGTGGTGTAATGTTCAGTATCGTGAAGAATTGCATCAAGATGTTTTGGTTTCATGATGTCTGCAACATTTCCGAGACTAGTGTATGATAAGTGCAGATTGCTGGAATATGTCTGATTAGCTTGCACGGTTATAGATTCATCTTTGATGACACACTGAGGTTGCAGAGTTAAAATTCCAGATCCCTTTAAGATGAGTTGTTCAATCTGTTTGTCACACACTACCATAATTCGCTTGGGGTTGTTGAAGGTGTCCATTGGTTTTTATGTGACATTTGAGTCCAGGTTGAGTTTTTTCTTAATACCTCTATGTCACAATCTGAGCGGTTATCGTTGTTCAATAAGTTTATCTCACATGAGCACATTTCGGATCCTTTATTGTATGTTGACTGCATATTGGTACATAAATATGAACCGGGTTTTGTGACAAAGCATGAATGTAGATCGCTTGTACTCATGGGATAATACTGATCCCGATGAGCGTTAACAGCCAAGATATCATTGCAACGTTTAATGGTAACAAGACTCTAGTTGACCGTTGTGGGTATGGAAAACAGTTTATATAAATCAAAAGATTCCTGGTCACACAAGGGTATTGAAATCGTAAATATGATGTGGCTTTCTGTTAAACCTCCTTTTGCTGACATTAATTTATATAATTGTGTATAATCATCATGCTCGACAGGGAGTTGCGAAGACGGAGGCAGATGATTTCTAATCTTTATTAGCTCCTCCTTAAGTTGCCTTGGTGTGAGCAAACTTTGGCTGATTTTTCCATGATGGGTGTCCGTAAGTACATCTATGATAGAAATTTGAATGCGCTGCAGGTCTGCTGATACTATAATGAGCTGCATGGCTAATGGAATGAAATTCTGAAGAAACTTTGATTGATAATCGGTGTCTGCAATTTTTTCCCACAACCTGGTAACTTGAAGATCTATGTTGTCAAATTTTCTTTCAATTGCTGTCTGGTCTTCCTTAAATATATTTATAGTTGCATCGAGGATTGACGTCTGGTTTCTAAGCAACTGTTGGATATGACCTTCATTTTGTTTCAGTGTCTCGATGGTGTTAAGCATTTGTTTTTCGTATTCTGAGTCTAATACTCCAAATAACGAATTTGCGACGTTTCCGACGATGTTCAGTACGCCTCTTTTGGTCCTGTTTACAAGTCTGCGATCTTTGTAGGTTATTACATACCTTTTGTTCCGTTTAACTGCTAAAAGGCTGTTGTCTACTCCGAGTCTACTTTCAACATTGTGTAGTGTATCTACAACTCCCTTGCAAATGTCTTTCTGCGTTATTTCTTTATATAGTTGCCGCAAAGCTCGGGTCCTATTTGAAAAGTATTTCATTTCTTCCCAATATGGCTTGAGGTCATAATATACAATTAGATTCCACTCAGTTCTAAAAGTGTTTATTGATCCAATTCCTTCAAAGTGCATACCCATTTTAGCGTTGAACCCATTATTTTCAACATCTAATCCCCAGGCCAATGGCATCACAAACATGGTAACCTGAAGTGATGTGGCTAGATTAATTGATGCTGACCTTCGCCTTTTTGGTGGTACTTCTGCAATGTCGTCAATGGATTGATTGATTGGCTGATTACTGGATTTGTCGTTAACAGGGTTCTCTAGTTGATTGTCTATAATAGGTAGTGGAGCGAGACGGTGTATGGTGCGCTTGATTATTCCTGTTGTTGTTTTCACTTCAACTACTCGAACTAGATCGTCATCTCCCTTATGGATTTTAGTAATTCTTCCCAGTGGCCAATGAAGTACTGGAGTGTTGTCCTCCTTGATGATTACTACAGCTCCTGGCTCAATGTTACTAGATTGTTCTCTCCATTTATGTCTGTGTTGGAGTTCGTTGAGATATTCTCGTGACCACCTTCGCCAGAAGTCATGTTTAACTTGTGATACTGCCTTCCATCGGGTTGCTAGAGTTTCCTTTGCCATAACAGCTCTTGCGTCAACTTGTTTTGTTAGTGGTTCTCCAATTAAGAAATGTCCAGGAGTAAGTGCTGCTAGATCATTTGGATCATTAGACATTGGACTGATGGGTATGAAGTTCAGAATGGCCTCAACTTCTACCATGACTGTTTCTAACTCTTCGTATGTCAATGATGCCGCTGTAACACTTCTTAAGAGGAGATGTTTCGCGGATTTGACTGCCGCCTCCCAAAGCCCTCCCAAGTGAGGAGCCCTAGGAGGTATAAAGTGGAACTGAATTCCTTTTTCGCTGCACGTTTTCACAATTCCTTCTTGAGAGCCGGATGAGTGAATTGATGTTACTAATTCGGCAAGTTGGTTTTTGGCTCCAACAAAATTTGTTGCGTTATCGCTGTATATATTTTGACAGCGACCCCGTCGCCCCGTGAACCTTTTCAGTGCTCCAATAAATGCGTCTGTTGTTAAATCACTAACAAGTTCGAGATGAACTGCCTTTGTCGCGAAGCAACAAAATATAGCGAGATATGCTTTCGTTGGTCGTTTTCCGCGCAGTTTGTAATGTATCCAAAACGGTCCACAGTAATCGACTCTTGTATTTATGAATGGTCGCGCCGGTGTTACCCTTGTTGCTGGTAAACTTCCCATTAATTGTTGCAATAATTGTGGCCGAGCCTTAAAACATCGGATGCAGTGGTGAACTATTGACCTCGCCATACTGGTCACCTTGACTGGCCAGAAACGCTGTTTAACGTTTGCCACTAATGTTTTCGGACCACAGTGCATATGATCCTCATGTATCATTTGCATTAGCAACTTGGTTAGCGGATCATTATAAGGAAGACATATCTGGTGCTTGTTCTCATATGGTAAGTTAGATGCATTTAACCTTCCTCCAACTCTCATGATGCCTTCTTTATCAAAGAACGGTGTGAGGCTGTGGAGTGGACTGCTTGTATTTACAGTGTTATCCTTCTTTAATGCCTGGATTTCTGAACCAAAGTCTGCACCTTGTATTGTTCTGACAATTACCTTTAGAGCCTTGTCCAGTTCGATCGGGGTTAACATCCAAGAGGTTTCATTTTGTTGTACATTTCTTGCACGTTCTCCAAATCGAAGAATATATCCGACAACTCGTTGTAATTTCTTAAATGAATTTCCATGGTTGATGGAATAGATTATGCTTTCTGTATCACTCTGTGCGGATATCAGGGACGTTGGATTTTTTCTTCTACTCTCTTCAGATGTTTTGAACTTATCTCTGCAGATAGGTTGCATCCATTCGGATTCCCTTCCATGTAGAAAGAATGGTCCAAAGAACCATAAATTGCACTGAGTAAATGCTCTTGGATCACATCCTCTTGATATGACGTCAGCTGGATTCTGTTTTGATGCTACATATCTCCATTGCTGGGCAAGTGAAAGAGTTTGAATTTTGGCAATTCGATTTGCTACAAACACCTCGTATGATGATGAGTCCGCATTTATCCATGCAAGGACGACCTCAGAGTCAGTCCAATAGTATGTAAATTCGCTTCCGTACTTCAAATCTTGTTGAACTCGTGCGGTTAAATGAGCTCCTAGTAATGCCGCGCATAATTCCAAGCGTGCAATTGTCTGACGTTGGTGATTTATGGGTGCAACACGTGATTTTGCACATAACAGTCTTACAAGTATCCTTCCATCCTTAGTTACTGATTGAAGGTATACAACAGCACCATACGCCTTTTCCGATGCACCGGTGAAAACATGTAGTTGCCAAGATCTTGGTATTTCATGGTTATAGATATGACGAGGAATTTGCCAATCATTTAACTCCATAAGTTGGTCTCGAAAGTTTGCCCATGTGTTATTCAAGTCAGCAGGTAGTGCTTCATCCCATGAGGACAACTGGAGCGATGATGACAACTGGAGCCATAATCCCCAGCGGATCGAATATTCTTGCCACGTCTGAACTGACACTCCTTTTGGTAATTCGTCTGCTGTTGAAAGGATGTCCGGTCTTGATGCAAAATGAGTCAGATTTTGGTGGCCACGCTAATCCTAACGTCTTAATGCAATCACGCGATTCGGCGTCAAAATCCAAGTTTATTTCCTTGTGGTCTGACGGAATTCCATAAAGCAGTTGAGGATGATTAGCACACCATTTCCTTAGTTCGAATCCGGCTGATTTTAGTATTGTTGTGATTTCCCTTCGTATTGTGATGGCCATGGATAAGTTGTTACTCCCAATTAGACAATCATCCACATAGAAATTCATTTTCAGAGCTTCGGCTCCTAAAGGATGTTTTAGGCAATTTTCGTTAGCTAGCTGCAATAAACATTTAATGGCTAGGTACGGAGCCGCCCTAGTCCCATAGGTTACCGTATTCAGTTGGTAGTATTTCAACTCCATTTCTGGACTTTGTCTCCATATGATGATTTGGTACTTTCGATCTTCTGGATTGATAAGGATCTGTCTGTACATTTTTTGTATGTCCGTTGTGAATACATATCGCGGCGGCCGAAATCTTAACAATACGGTAAAAGGATCATTTTGGATAATAGGTCCTGTGTGCATGATGTCATTCAAAGATTTGCCTGATGACGTTTTTGCTGAGGCATCAAATACCACGCGAAGTTTCGTAGTTGTACTATCTGCCTTTACGATGCAATGGTGGGGAATAAAGTAGCCCATATTGTTCAATTCTTGGCTACGAATTTCGGTCATGTGCCCTAGCTGCTCGTATTCCTTCATGAATTCGACGTAAGACACCTTAAGTTCATGGTTTTTATTCAGACGTTTTTCAAGTGCCATGAATCTATTGAATGCGAATTGCCTTGAGTCTCCTAATGATGCTGGATTGTTAATGAACGGCAATCTTACAATGAATCTTCCTTCAGACGTCCTTAAGGTATTATGTATGAAATGTGATTCACAGCGCTTTTCTGCCGCTGTGAATTTTGATTCGTTGCTCTCAATTTCCTCTAGTTTCCAAAATTTCTCAATTAAGGCATTAGTGGTGTGGTTGTCTTCGCTAAAGATGCCGCAAGTAGCTGTATTATGCTGTAGTCCATCCACCTTTCCAGACACTATCCACCCAAATACTGTGTTTTGCAGTCTGGGTAGCTTGCTGCCTAGGTTGATTTGTCCGATTGACAAAACTTGATGGAAAAACTCTGCACCCAGCAACAAGTCTATTCTACCAGGTTGATTGAATGTGGGATCGGCCAGTTGAATATTTTTGGAATAACCCAGGAGGAAACGTCAATGAAAAGTGATGGTTGATCACTGATGATTTTCGGCAACACTAGCGCTTCTAGTCGTGTGGAGAATCCATTATGGTTGGACCGCATCTCCACATTGATTCTATGTCTGCAATCTTTTCGTTGAGAACCGATCCCCTCTAATGCAACTGACGTATGTTTTGGTTGGAGTCCTAACTGCTTCACCAATCTCTCTGTGACGAGATTGACCTGAGAGCCAGAGTCCAGTACTGCCCTACATTCTACCTCAAAACCGCTGTTCGTTATCAATCGAAGGCGAACAGTGCTGAGTAGCACATATTTTCGATTAGAGCTACTATTTGCCGCCGTTAAACTTATTGGTGTTGATGTAATAGTGACAGCTGATCTGGATAATGATGAATCTTCATTCTTGGGATCGTCAATGTGCAAAATGGTGTTGTGGGATTTGTTACACTTAGTGCACTTTCTTGATGAACAATTTTTTGCAAAATGTCCTTCTTTGAGGCAATTTAAACATAATTTGTTGCTTCTCGCAACTCGAAGACGATCTACTGGTTGTAAATTTATGAAGGACTTGCACGCAAATAGTGGGTGCGTTCCACTATTGCATATTTTGCATTTGATGACGCATCCTTGAGTTGTAGATAGTGCTGATGTGCATGGTCGTAGATGCCCATGCTTCTCTTTGTGATCGATTGCTTCTAATGTTTGAAATTGGGTTTCAAGGAAAGCCAAAAAATCCTTTATGCTTGGCAGTTGTCTTGGATTCTTCAACGATCGCTCATACATCACATGAGTTGATTTATCTAGCTTCTTCAGTAACAGGTGTAAGAGAAGTGGATACCACGATGATGTTTGTATTCCCAGTACTTCTAACGACATCAAGCACTCACGTGTGGTGTCATGTAAGTTTTTGATGGATGTTACTGATGACGCGTTGAACGTTTGCTCCAACAGTCTTTGGAGTAGAGTGGAGCACAACACTCGCACATTGTTATACCTCTCCTTTAGCATATTCCATGCAATATCGTAGTTATTTTCCGTAAGGGCCAAATGCCTTATTAATTTTTCTGCTTCCCCAGTCACATTTGTTTTTAGGTACCTTGATAGTGGTTGGTCATGGACTAACTGCGAGAACAAATCGAAAAATTGGCGCCATTTAAGGTAATCACCATTAAGTTGTGGAATGGTGACCTTTGGTAACCTTAATGGCTCACCGTTTAGAACGGTTGCTGGTACCGTTGTTGTCGGCACTGTTTTGAATGCTAGTTTCCTGCGTGTGTTAGAAACCTTTTCTTCGCACTCTAGGTATTCCTCGGAGTTGTATCCAAGCTCCGTAGGTTGATCGCAATTTTCCCATATGTTGTAATTAATGATTTCAATCTCCTGCAATAACTTGTTTATCTGCTGGAGATTCATTTCTGAAAATTGCATCTTTTCATCTGGATACATTGCGATACTATCGAGTAACCGATTCATTGCATTTATTAGCGCACGTTGTCGTCGTAGACCTTTTGTAATACTCGTTGCAGATTCGCCAGTTGGTTGCTGGCCCGGCTGCTGAATGGACGACGTCATCTTACTGGTTGATGCATCGTTGTCGACTTCGAGCTCGTCTACAGCATTCCTCTCGGCTGTTGCTTCTTTCTGCTTAATGACTTGCAACTCAGCCTCAAATTGCTTTCGATATTGGGTTCCTAACGTCATCACTTCCAGATAATAGTCCTTTGCAACATAACCATGTGTGTCTGGAACCCTTGGTAGTGCCTGTATTTCCTTGTGCGTGGCTGAAAATTGTGATATTGCAGCCACCAAGCGATCGATGCGCGTTTCATAATATTTTGGCTCCAGCTTCCTGTTTGCTGGATCCTTTTTGTAATTCATAATGATGTTAAGAATTAGCTCTCCTGTTGTTTTCTGAGCTGCAGCTAGTTCTTCAAATTCTTCCATTTTTCTGATTGGCGAATGATCTGGTGAACTCTTTCAAAGTGAAGTCTTATAGTGGAGTGAATTGGTGAACTTTCTCACAGTGACGTGATGCCCACCCAGGGGCGCCAAATGTTCAAATCCTCGTTTGGATTTTATTTAGTTTGGTTTTAGTCCTAACACATAAGCCAGGACTAATGATTGACAGGAAAAACAATTCAGCACTTGAACTGATTGTTTGTTGATTGCTTGCAGTTGGCACATAAACCAATGCGAGCCCAAAGTAAAAACCCTTGATTTCGGTGATGGAATGATAATTAATTTTATTATTCTTCCTTATTTATAAACAATTTTTGTTATTGGAAACATGTAAAATTGTAATTGTTAGTGCAAGTGTATGCGTAATATTCGTATTCCGTGAACTGCGTCAGCAAAATTGACGCAAAATATTGACGTGTGTCTTCAGCTAGCGTAGTAGCATTCTGCTTTGACCAGCTATAACCCAAACTACTGTTATTGCAGTTAACGAAATACGACACTATTATAAAGTATTTTTTGTTGGTTTTTGTTGACGAATGAATTTTACATTAAAATAATAATATGAAACTAAGTTCACTTCAGTTCATAATTACGCAAAATGACCATGAAAATAAATTCAACATAAACAATAATATTGTGAAAGGTGAATTAAGTTTACTTCAGTTCATAATTATATGGTATGGTGAGGTATAAAAAATATAGAAAATATAGTATGATTAGTATGAAATCATACAATATATATATATATATATATATATATATATATATATATATATATATATATATATATATATATATATATATATATATATATATATATATATATATATATATATATATATATATATATATATATATATATATATATATATATATATATATATATATATATATATATATATATATATATATATATATATATATATATATATATATATATATATATATATATATATATATATATATATATATATATATATATATATATATATATATATATATATATATATATATATATATATATATATATATATATATATATATATATATATATATATATATATATATATATATATATATATATATATATATATATATATATATATATATATATATATATATATATATATATATATATATATATATATATATATATATATATATATATATATATATATATATATATATATATATATATATATATATATATATATATATATATATATATATATATATATATATATATATATATATATATATATATATATATATATATATATATATATATATATATATATATATATATATATATATATATATATATATATATATATATATATATATATATATATATATATATATATATATATATATATATATATATATATATATATATATATATATATATATATATATATATATATATATATATATATATATATATATATATATATATATATATATATATATATATATATATATATATATATATATATATATATATATATATATATATATATATATATATATATATATATATATATATATATATATATATATATATATATATATATATATATATATATATATATATATATATATATATATATATATATATATATATATATATATATATATATATATATATATATATATATATATATATATATATATATATATATATATATATATATATATATATATATATATATATATATATATATATATATATATATATATATATATATATATATATATATAATAACACATCCATACTTATATAATTTCGTCGTCGCAAAACTTAAATTGTTCGACTTAAATTTGTCCGTTGACAAATGTTAAGTCCCAAAAACGACTTCATCAAAATGGCGCCTGACAAGCATCTATCAACGCCTGACGCCATTTTTACTGCCATAAACAACTCACCTACCGAATCATCTTCCATCACATTAAATGCGGTCAACGTACAGAGCCAATCACAAGACGTAAACATGGATCACACACCGCCATCACCGGATACAAGACTTGCAGCATCCAACTTACTAAAACTAAAAAACACAATTCAAACACCTTCAAATAACATCGAAGACCAGGAATTCCAAGTGGTTGGTCCCTCCAAAAGACTAAAACGCTCAGTCGGGAGCTCAGTCCCTGTTAACGCCAGTCAGATCAAATTAAATCTAAAATTTGAAACAGAGGGAGCTGGAAATCGCTTCGCTATCTCCAATAAACATCAATCTGAAAAAAGCAACACACGCGGGAAAGATAATAGACCAACTCCTAATAAAGCCAACACTTCTCCAATCAACAAGACTACATGGTGTCCGCCAATCATCCTCTTCAATATTGACACTGATTCTCTAATCCAACAAATAAACCAAATAAAACCCAATATAAATTACAAGGTAATCAATTCCTCTAGATATAAGTCCAAGTTAATCTGTTATGACCTACATTTCTACCAATAAATGATGAATTTTCTTAGATCAAATAGCATACCTTCATACTCATTTACACCTCCGGAATTAAAACAACCCTCACTCATCCTGAGAGGTCTATACCACAAAACAAAATGTATAGACATAAAATCTGCCCTAGACACTTTACTTCCCAACTTAATAGACAGTGTCACAAACTTCAGGACAAAGTATTCTATTAAAAATATCATAGACACCGGCTTGTTCTTGATCACCCAGTGCCTGGAGGAAAGACGGACGAACTAACTAAAATAAAATATTTACTGAATCAAGTTGTGAGATGGGAACTACCTAAAGCAAATAAGACCATTATCCAATGCAAAAGATGTCAGTATTGGGGTCATTCAGCAAAGAATTGCAATTTCAAATACTCCTGCGTCAAGTGTAGCGAAAAGCACGAACCTGGCAAATGCACAAGGGCCCCAAACTTGGACAATGCGCCTTACTGTGTTAACTGCAATACATCAGGACATCCAACAAATTATAAAGGATGCCCGGCATACCAGGACTTCGTTAGAAGAAAACAAAGAATGATCACCGACGCGAAACAGAAACGATTCGCAGCAGAAAGAAAGCTTCAAACCACCGCACAAAACTATATACTTCCTAACAAGTCCTTTGCAAGTCTTTTTTCAAAAGAACCCATCCACCAATCACCAACATTAAGGACATCATTTGTGTCAGAGTTCATAGACTTGGCTCACTACTCTGAACCCGAAGTACTTTCACTCGAACAAAAAATATTACAATTCTTAAAAAATTACAGAAGCCTACCGAGAGAAAAAACGAAGAAAGAATACCAAGAACTCCTAAGAGAAGTACTCCTACAGTACGGCCCTTAACGCAATTTCCCTACTAACATTCAACGTAAGATCTCTGATCCACACCCACAGGAAAATAGAACTAAACACACTTCTTTCAGAAAATAATGTAGACAGCATTTCTCCAAGAAACACGTTCTAAATTCCCAACCAAACTTAACAACTACGTAGATACCAAAGATTCTTCCCAACTAGGAACAGCCATAGCCCTAAAGAAAAAGATAAAATATAAAATAGATTCATCAATAGAACTCCCCATTCCAAGCCTTTTTATCAACATAGACATCTTAGTAAACTCCATCCCCAACTCAATGCTTCTTGGCACAGTTTACATTCCTAACAACTGTACAACATCCGTATTAACTGACTCTTTAAATAAAATTAAAAACCTCGCTGCTGTTTATGATAACTCAGTAATTGGCGGAGACTTCAATGCCAAACATATTTCATGGGGTGACTCAGAAAACAACAGCAATGGCAATACCCTTTCAAGCTGGTTACAAATCCACTCACTACATTTTCAACGTTTTTGTGACCTCAGCCCAACATACCCAAATGGTTCATCATTTCTAGAACATTTTCTAGTAAGTCCAAACCTTACCAGTCACCCAAATTCGAACATTAGTATCAAAACATTGTCATCATTCTCAGATCACTACCCGTTATACATACATATAAAGTTCCACAAAATCGAATTCCTGACTAATCCGCCTCAGACATCTATTTCGTATCGCAACACCAACTGGACACAATTCAGAAGAGATATGGACGCAAATATGGGCATTATCATGCCACCCCCATCCAGAAATCTTTCCCCTCAAGAGATAGACGAACACATAACTTCTCTGTCATCAGCTATACTTTCCACAGCTTCTTCTCATTCACTTAAAATTCATAAAACCGACCAAAAACCAATACTCCCAGAAAATATCAAAAATCTCTTCACACTAAAACATCGTTGGCAAAGGCAACTAAAAAATGTATCATAACAATCTAAACAGAACCACCCCAGAATATAAAACACTCTCTACTCAAATTAAACTTCTCACCATTCTAATAAAAAATCAGACATACAATTACCAAGACTCAATCCTCAACCAGAGCCTCTCTAAAATCAAGCCAGTTCCTAAAGAATACTCTCAAATTCACCAATACATATATAAAAAGCAAAAATTATGTAATAAAATAATCCAAAACGACGTAACCATCACTGATCCAATCACAATAACAAACATTTTCAAAACCCACTTCGCCAACACATTTAAAGAAAATATTCCGCTAAACCCGGACTTGGCCAACATTACCGATACAATTAACAATACCCTCCAAAGAGCTAAATCACCAATATACATCTTTTCTAACGACTTCCTTTCTTCCAGCAACAACTCCAACTTCCACTTCACAGATTTCACCTCCATTAAGACACTAGCAAAACAACTGAACACAAAAAAATCAGCCGGCCCGGACTTGATATCAAATTATCTCATAAAAAACTACCAGATTCCTGTCTCCAAGCACTAGCCATTATATTCAACAACTGTATAAATATTGGATATTTTCCTAAAACTTGGAAAATCTCAAAAATAATACCCATTAAAAAAATCGAACTCTTATAAGGTTACAAATTTCCATCTTATATCACTGCTATCAAACTTGGGAAAATTGTTCGAAAAAATAATCAAAGAAAAAATTAGTATAAATATCCGTGCTAAATACATCCCAGATCATCAAATCGGTTTCAAACCTCGACACTCGACTTCTCATGCACTATTAAAATTCCATAGCGATATTGTCTCCAATTTAAATAAAAAAATGCACCGTTGCTGTCTTTCTTGTTGTAGAAAAGGCATTTGACAGAGCTTTCCATAAAGGAATACTCTATAAAGCTATACAAATTGGCTTCGATCCATTCATATTAAAATTACTGTCTAGTTTCCTTACCGACAGAAAATTTCAAGTTGTGCTAAACAAAGCCACATCAGATCTTGCCCAAATACATTCCGGCGTCCCACAAGGCTCCGTACTGGCTCCGCTGATGTACAACATTCTAGTCAGCGACTATCCACACGAGTCAAATAACTCCCATAGCATCCTTTACGCTGACGACTCACTTATATACTCACACGACAAATCACCCACCGATGCGCTAAGATACCTTGAAACTCGTCTAAATGTAATCAATTCTTATTATAAAAGCTGGGGAATTTCAATTAACGCAGCCAAATCTGAATGTATCTGCATTAGAAACTCATCCAGGAAAACTTATCCCTCAGTGGTGTTAGAAAGTAAAAAATTGACCCTAAGTCTGCAAGGAATCAATATCCCGTTCAGAAACACCGTCAAATATCTCGGCATATCGTTTAACTCCCTTTTTCGCTTTAACCAACATGCCAGAAACATTTTAACCAAGGCAAAAAGAATATTAGGAATGCCTACAAAACTCTTTAACAACAAATCACTTAGAGTCGAAACAAAACTACTGTTGTATAAAGTCAGCATTCGTCCAATTCTATTATACGCATTCCCTATCTGGTTCGCAATATCCCCCACCATGGCAAAAGAAATTGAATTATTCGAGCGAAAAATAATTAGACACAGCCTCAACCTAAACTATAAATCCCAAACCAAAAGGTATTCAAATACACACATATACACCACTGCAAACATTACACCATTCTGCAACTACGCATTTTTTCTGCAAAAAAAATTTGTAACAAATCTTGAACATCATGACAACGCAATTATTAAAAACACTTTTGAAATACACAGAAACGCAAGATGGGCATCTCAGTACTACCTTTCTCCAGTAGGGATCATTAATGAAGATATCCCAGACGCCAATAATATATTGAATCTTCCGTACTCTTTCGAAGCCAATTATAATTCAGCACACAGGGGTTAATGTTTAACACTACATATCTTTGAGATCTCAGTAATTGTTAAGGATTGTTAAGTATTTATAAGGTTATCTAGTTTTAAGTATTATGGAATAATCTCCCACAAACATTTAGAGTTATGAGCAAAACTCGCATTATAAAATCACATAAACACATCTTAATGTTAACCAACAAACGAACATGCTGTGAATTGTCAATTAAACACTACTTTTAGTTTATACATTACAGACTAATGTTATCACATCACTGTTTCGCTATTTTCAATGTACAACAAATATAAAGAAAGTCTTAATAAAGTTGAATTAAATTGAATTGAATTGACCCAAACAATATTTGAGTTGCAGACCCTAATGATATTTCGGTCTAAAATTCCCACCACTTTTGTTTAGATATTCCAACTTAGATATTGATCTATAAAATTAAATTCTATTTCATGTACACTTTTATGCTCTACGCATAAATACATTGTGACCATTATATATCTAATAATTTTTTGGCAAAAACGATAATGGAGTGACTTATTTAATGGGGCAAAGCATTCCAAAGACGGTAAAATAAATTAAGCAAATATTTAAAACAATTTACTTAAACAAATTGTGCATGTTGCTTTATTAACATTACCCTAAATCCAAGTGCCGAACTCGCCCTAAATCCACTCGCCGAAGCAATTAAATTGCAATAGATGTGTTTTAATAATCTTCACCTTAAATTAAAATATTGTTAATATTTTATGAGAATATAAACGAAATGAAATGTGGTATAACGTGTTAATGATTTTTCGAAATGAACTGTTTTTCTTAATAGGCTAATTAAAGCATTCAAGTCAATTTTACAAAATAAGTGATGGTAAAATTAATTAAACAAATATTCAAAAGAATTTATTTAATAATGTAATTATTAATAATAATGTGAATTAATGTGAATACTTTATATTTTCTATCTTCACTTTGAAGTAATATAAATAATTTAACAGTTTATTTTTCTATCCTGAATAGTTTAGTACAATTTAATGTATTCAGTTCAATTCAATATAAACATTGAAAATATATATGAAATGATTTATTTGCATTTACTTGCACACACCATAGTTTTTCAACATAATTGTGATGAATTCACCCTTAAGAGAAACTCTTAAAAAAGAAAATGCATATAAATACTGGCATTGGCATACCTTAATTATTTTTTGGCTTCGCAGCTAGATTTGACCATTTTAGTGTTACCTGCTTATGCGGCTCGTAGTACCTTAAGTACATTTTTAGCATTCGTATGAAAACAGTGTTGCCTGCATTTTTTAATGTGGTATAAACTAAATTTTATCGTTAATTATTAAAAAAGAATCATTAAACCAATATATTAAACCATAATGGCACGCTAAATGAGCTTGAAACTACTTTTCGATTTAGAACATTTCATTATTTTTGGTATTGAACAAGATTATGTAGGTAACTTTTGTATGTAATATCAAAGAACTCTATAATATATATACGTAATTTTGATAATCTTCAGTTCAAGCATTTACTTACGTATTGAATTATTGAGATTGTTACGTAAAACATACTCGAACGATTTATGTACACGCTTCAATGGGTTTCATCGGTCTCGTATTTTTTAGGTTTCTTTTTTGAACTTAATTTGCAGCGCTGGGCCTTTTACACAATGTATTCAACACGATTTTTAAATTTGCAAAATATAAATTTTTTTAAACATTCCAAAGATTTCTAATTTTCTTAAAAAATGCCAAGTTTGCGAGTATGCAGTAAAGTTGGATATGCAGGCGGTGGTCACCTTTTCAGGTTTCCGGACGCTGCTACCGATGGATCACGGTAAGTTATTGGTCAAGCGGACGCAAGTGTTTTCCAATTGGAAGCTCCAGTTTTTCCAATTGGAAAACCTGAAATGTTCGATTTACGTGATAATGTAAGGTGTGTAGCTCTGATATGGGAATTTTTAATTTGAATAACCAAGATTCTAATCCAATTGATGGTAAAAATATTTGTGATCTGGATTTGTTTAGAAGTTATAGCTCAATAAAACAAAAGAGCAATTAATAAAAATCAGTATCAAAATTTTCTAAATCAGAGTTATACACTGCATGCTGGGTACAAATAGGTATCGAGTTAAAATTAATTTTACACGAATTGATAAAAAAAGTGAATACCTATATACAGTCTTGATCCTTACAGCGGCCGAAGGCCGCCATATATGAACACATTTTTCCCAAACAATATTATATTTTTCTTAGTATTTTACGTGCTGTGGGTTTTAATCCTTGCCATATATGAACACTTGTAATTCTTGTAAGCTCAATTTTAACATTTCAAGAAAGGCCGCGTAAATATTTACTTTTACGTAATTAGGTTTTTATTGTATGGTAATAGGTATTAAAAGTAATGTAATAGGTATTAAAGAAAAAATTCTTTCTATTGTTTCTCGTGCTTCGATTTGTCTTATTTTTGGTGAATCGTCACACTTCACATTTAGAAATCTAATTAACTGAAAAATTTTGAGATCGCCCGTCATTATGGGTTTTGGAGTACTTAAACATTCAAAACAACGTTATATCTCTGCAACCGATCGAGATAGGACACTGGCATATATACTATTTCAAAGGTATTTAATTTATTGTCTACCATTGAAATAGAATATCTCTTTGTCGATATCAATGCTGTTACAGAGTTATTTAAATTTTGATACAAACATGTACACTCTTTGTATAAAAAAATATTTTTCCCTCTCAAACCAATACACTGAGGTTCCAAAAAATTCGCTTTTTTATAAAAAGGCAAAATTTTTACCTTTCAAACGATGTATTGCATGATATACTAACTGCCTCAGTTTATAGAGTTTATATAATTAAATAGCGCTTATAGGGGCGAAAGCCTACATAAGAACAATTTTGTTCGAGTGCAGTATTTTACCGTATGCCTCTGGTTGAGGGTTGTGATCATTTCCGTGGCCGAAGGGCACTTATATGAAAGGAAAGTAATGCCAGGACATTGTTTTGTCGTGAGTACTCTATTGGATGAAAGTTATGACCATCGCCGCGGCCAAAGGCCGTTTATATAAAACGACTTTTATGCAAAAACTTGGCCTCACCGTGAATATTTGGCTGGTTGAGGGTTATGATCGTAGCTGCGGGCGAAGGCCACCTACATTAAAGGACTTTAGTGCAACAAGTTTATTTCTTCGTGACTATTCTGCTGGTTGAGGGTTATGATCATTTCCGCGGCCGAAAGCCGCTTATATCAAAGGACAATTATGCAATGACTTTATATTATCGTGTGTACTCTGTTGGATGAAGGTTATGACCCTTGCCGCGACCGAAACCTGCTTATCTAAAGCGACTTTTATGCATAACCTAATTTCACCGTGAGTATTCGGCTGGTTGAGATTATGATCCTATACAAAAGGACTTTAGTGCAAAAACTTCATTCCTCGTGAGTATTCTGAAATGTATATAAAAGGACATTTATGCAAGGACTTTATTTTATCGTGGGTATTCTGTTGGATGAAGGTTATTGCCCTTACTGTTCGTAGACTTGCTCTAGTATATCATGCGATACATCGTTTGAAAGTTAAAAGGCTGGACTTTTTAAAAACGGTAATTTTTTAAAAATGTAATTTTGGTACTTTAATGTGTTCGTTTAGGAGGGAAATATATTTTTGTATACAAAGAATGAACATATTTTTACATGAGTAGGTATAACCCTTTAATTGTACTGATGTCGACAAAAGACTATATTATATAAATGGTCTCAATTCGTTATCGATTTATAATGTTGTATTTAATGAAAATTTAAAAGGCGTACAGCATTCGATTTTAATTTCAATAAACTTTCAGTAAGCATTTGGATGTGTAGAACTAGACAGCAACTCTTTCGTATCATTTGCGATCTTATGACATGGTAGTTGCAGGAGACCTTGCTATTCATTCAGACAATTATAATTTAATGTACGCTTTTTTGTTAAGCAAACTGCTCAGAATTAGCGATGGTTGCTGGCACTTTATTACATAAATAAACTGTTGACTTTCAGGCCCAAACAATCAATGGAATTCCAGGAAATCAATGTTACTGACCCAAACAATATTTGAGTTGCAGACCCTAATGATATTTCGGTCTAAAATTCCCACCACTTTTGTTTAGATATTCCAACTTAGATATTGATCTATAAAATTAAATTCTATTTCATGTACACTTTTATGCTTTAAGCTGTGTAAATGCATTGTGACCATTATATATCTAATAATTTATCGGCAAAAACGATAGTGGAGTGACTTATTTAATGGGGCAAAGCATTCCAAAGAGGGTAAAATAAATTAAACAAATATTTAAAACAATTTACTTAAACAAATTGTGCATGTTGCTTTATTAACATTATCCTAAATCCAAGTGCCGAACTCGCCCTAAATCCACTCGCCGAAGTAATTAAATTGCAGTAGATGTGTTTTAATAATCTTCACCTTAAATTAAAATATTGTTAATATTTTATGAGAATATAAACGAAATGAAATGTGGTATAACGTGTTAATGATTTTTCGAAATGAACTGTTTTTCTTAATAGGCTAATTAAAGCATTCAAGTCAATTTTACAAAATAAGTGATGGTAAAATTAATTAAACAAATATTCAAAAGAATTTATTTAATAATGTAATTATTAATAATAATGTGAATTAATGTGAATACTTTATATTTTCTATCTTCACTTTGAAGTAATATAAATAATTTAACAGTTTATTTTTCTATCCTGAATAGTTTAGTTCAATTTAATGTATTCAGTTCAATTCAATATAAACATTGAACATATATATGAAATGATTTATTTGCATTTACTTGCGCACACCATAGTTTTTCGACATAATTGTGATGAATTCACCTTTAAGAGAAACTCTTAAAAAAGAAAATGCATATAAATACTGGCGTTGGCATACCTTAATTATTTTTTGGCCTCGCAGCTAGATTTGACCATTTTAGTGTTACCTGCTTATGCGGCTCGTAGTACCTTAAGTACATTTTTAGCATTCGTATGAAAACAATGTTGCCTGCATTTTGTAATGTGGTATAAACTAAATTTTATCGTTAGTTATTAAAAAAGAATCATTAAACCAATATATTAAACCATAATGGCACGCTAGAATAGAACATTTCATTATTTTTGGTATTGAACAAGATTATGTAGGTCACTTTTGTATGTAATATCAAAGAATTCAATAATATATATACGTAATTTTGATAGTCTTCAGTTCAAGCATTTACTTACGTATTGAATTATTGAGATTGTTACGTAAAACATACTCGTACAATTTATGTACACGCTTCAATGCGTTTCATCGGCTTCGTATTTTTTAGGTTTCCTTTTTGAACTCAATTTGCAGCGCTGGGCCTTTTTCGCTATGTATTTTTTCAACACGATTTTTAAATTTGCAAAATATAAATTTTTTTAAACATTCCAAAGATTTCTAATTTTTTAAAAAAATGCCAAGTGTGCGAGTATGCAGTAAAGTTGGATATGCAGGCGGTGGTCACCTTTTCAGGTTTCCGGACGCTGCCACCGATGGATCACGGTAAGCTATTGGTCAAGCGGACGCAAGTGTTTTCCAATTGGAAGCTCCAGTTTTTCCAATTGGAAAACCTGAAATGTTCGATTTAGGTGATAATGTAAGGTGTGTAGCTCTGATATGGGAATTTTTAATTTGAATAACCAAGATTTTAATCCAATTGAGGGTAAAAATATTTGTGATCCGGATTTGTTTAGAAGTTATAGCTCAATAAAACAAAAGAGCAATTAATAAAAATCAGTATCAAAATTTTCTAAATCAGAGTTATACACTGCATGCGGGGTACAAATAGGTATCGAGTTAAAATTAATTTTACACGAATTGATAAAAAAGTGAATACCTATATACAGTCTTGATCCTTGCAGAGGCCGACGGCCGCCATATATGAACACTTTTTTCACAAACAATATTATATTTGTCTTAGTATCTTACATGCTGTGGGTTTTAATCCTTGCCATATATGAACACTTGTAATTCTTGTAAGCTCAATTTTAACATTTCAAGAAAGGCCGCGTACATATTTACTTTTTCGTAATTAGGTTTTTATTGTATGGTAATAGGTATTAAAAGTAATGTAATAGGTATTAAAGAAAAAAATATTTCTATTGTTTCTCGTGCTTCGATTTGTTTTATTTTTGGTGACTCGTCACACTTCACATTTAGAAATCTAATTAGCTAAAAAATTTTGAGGTCGCCCGTCATTATGGGTTTTGGAGTACTTAAACATTCAAAACACGTTATATCTCTGCAACCGATCGAGATAGGACACTGGCATATATACTATTTCAAATGTATTTAATTTATTGTCTACCATTAAAATAGAATATCTCTTTGTCGATATCAATGCTGTTACAGAGTTATTTAAATTTTGATACAAATATGTACACTCTTTGTATAAAAAATATTTTTTCCTCTCAAACCAATACACTGAGGTTCCAAAAAATTCCCTTTTTTATAAAAAGGCAAAATTTTTACCTTTCAAACGATGTATTGCATGATATACTAACTGCCTCAGTTTATAGAGTTTATATAATTAAATAGTGCTTATTGGGGCGAAGGCCTACATAAAAACAATTTTGTGCAAGTGCAGTATTTTACCGTATGCCTCTGGTTGAGGGTTTTGATCATTTCCGTTGCCGAAGGGCACTTATATGAAAGGAAATTAATGCAAGGACATTGTTTTGTCGTGAGTACTCTATTGGATGAAAGTTATGACCATCGCCGCGGCCAAAGGCCGTTTATATAAAACGACTTTTATGCAAAAACTTTGCCTCACCGTGAATATTTGGCTGGTTGAGGGCCATGATCGTAGCTGCGGCCGAAGGCCACCTACATTAAAGAACTTTAGTTCAACAAGTTTATTTCATCGTGACTATTCTGCTGGTTGAGGGTTATGATCATTTCCGCGGCCGAAAGCCGCTTATATCAAAGGACAATTATGCAATGACTTTATATTATCGTGTGTACTCTGTTGGATGAAGGTTATGACCCTTGCCGCTACCGAAACCTGCTGGTGACCGAAACCTGCGAAGATAAAAGGCTGGACTTTTTAAAAACGGTAATTTTTTAAAAGTGTAATTTTGGTACTTTAATGTGTTCGTTTAGGAGGGAAATATATTTTTGTATACAAAGAATGAACATATTTTTACATGAGTAGGTGTAACTCTTTAATTGTACTGATGTCGACAAAAGAGTATATTATATAAATGGTAGGTAATAGAAATACCTTCGAAATTGTATATTTGCCGGCATGATATCTCAATTGGTTATCGATTTATAATGTTGTATTTAATGAAAATTTAAAAGGCGTACAGCATTCAATTTTAATTTCAATAAACTTTCAGTAAGCTTTTGGATGTGTAGAACTAGACAGCAACTCTTTCGTATCACTTGCGATCTTATGACATGGTAGTTGCAGGAGACCTTGCTATTCATTCAGACAATTATAATTTAATGTACGCTTTTTTGTTAAGCAAACTGCTCAGAATTAGCGACGTTTGCTGGCATTTTATTACATAAATAAACTGTTGACTTTCAGGCCCAAACAATCAATGGAATTACAGGAAATCAATGTTACAGACCCAAACAATTCGCGGAATTGCATGTTACAGACCCAAACAACAGGGATTCTCGATTGTGGCTTCTTTAAGAGAGGACGTGTTTTCGCAGTCTCATCTACCAAACTAAAATCTAGACTATACATCTTAAATAAAAAACAGTTATTTTTTTAAAGTGTTTTTCAATAATATATATATATATATATATATATATATATATATATATATATATATATATATATATATATATATATATATATATATATATATATATATATATATATATATATATATATATATATATATATATATATATATATATATATATATATATATATATATATATATATATATATATATATATATATATATATATATATATATATATATATATATATATATATATATATATATATATATATATATATATATATATATATATATATATATATATATATATATATATATATATATATATATATATATATATATATATATATATATATATATATATATATATATATATATATATATATATATATATATATATATATATATATATATATATATATATATATATATATATATATATATATATATATATATATATATATATATATATATATATATATATATATATATATATATATATATATATATATATATATATATATATATATATATATATATATATATATATATATATATATATATATATATATATATATATATATATATATATATATATATATATATATATATATATATATATATATATATATATATATATATATATATATATATATATATATATATATATATATATATATATATATATATATATATATATATATATATATATATATATATATATATATATATATATATATATATATATATATATATATATATATATATATATATATATATATATATATATATATATATATATATATATATATATATATATATATATATATATATATATATATATATATATATATATATATATATATATATATATATATATATATATATATATATATATATATATATATATATATATATATATATATATATATATATATATATATATATATATATATATATATATATATATATATATATATATATATATATATATATATATATATATATATATATATATATATATATATATATATATATATATATATATATATATATATATATATATATATATATATATATATATATATATATATATATATATATATATATATATATATATATATATATATATATATATATATATATATATATATATATATATATATATATATATATATATATATATATATATATATATATATATATATATATATATATATATATATATATATATATATATATATATATATATATATATATATATATATATATATATATATATATATATATATATATATATATATATATATATATATATATATATATATATATATATATATATATATATATATATATATATATATATATATATATATATATATATATATATATATATATATATATATATATATATATATATATATATATATATATATATATATATATATATATATATATATATATATATATATATATATATATATATATATATATATATATATATATATATATATATATATATATATATATATATATATATATATATATATATATATATATATATATATATATATATATATATATATATATATATATATATATATATATATATATATATATATATATATATATATATATATATATATATATATATATATATATATATATATATATATATATATATATATATATATATATATATATATATATATATATATATATATATATATATATATATATATATATATATATATATATATATATATATATATATATATATATATATATATATATATATATATATATATATATATATATATATATATATATATATATATATATATATATATATATATATATATATATATATATATATATATATATATATATATATATATATATATATATATATATATATATATATATATATATATATATATATATATATATATATATATATATATATATATATATATATATATATATATATATATATATATATATATATATATATATATATATATATATATATATATATATATATATATATATATATATATATATATATATATATATATATATATATATATATATATATATATATATATATATATATATATATATATATATATATATATATATATATATATATATATATATATATATATATATATATATATATATATATATATATATATATATATATATATATATATATATATATATATATATATATATATATATATATATATATATATATATATATATATATATATATATATATATATATATATATATATATATATATATATATATATATATATATATATATATATATATATATATATATATATATATATATATATATATATATATATATATATATATATATATATATATATATATATATATATATATATATATATATATATATATATATATATATATATATATATATATATATATATATATATATATATATATATATATATACTAGCAGCCCCGGCGGACTTCGTCCCACCCAAAAATACAACGAAACTATTGCAAGACAATGCAATTCTAACAATGCCACTTCAACTTTCATAATCCAGCAGATGACGTTTCGAATTAAATATGGCGGTATTGTACTATTGAACTAAACCAAAAAATTTACATTCCATTAAACTAAACATTAAATAAATTTTTTTTAAATAAAAAATTTTCTTACCAAAAAATCATCTTTATTCTAGTACTTTTTGATACACAATATTTCCGGTGCCAACAGAAACAAAGCAGATGGCTTACCAACACGTGTACAGGCTACATACAGTTGGCCATGTGAAAAACATTCATTTTCCAAATTTAGACCACAAACATCCAATGATTGGCCTTGAGCCTTGTTGATTGTCATGGCGAACCCAAAACGAACCGGGAATTGAATGCGTTTGAATTCGAAAGGCATGTCTGTCGGTATCAAAGGAATACGCGGAATGAGAACTTGTTCTCTTTTAAACTTGCCTTTGAGAATTGTTGCGTAAATGATATTGTTCATGATTTGCTTCACAATCAAACGCGTTCCGTTACACAATTTAGGAGGTTGCAAATTTCGAAGCATAATCACTACTGAACCAACTTTTAGGTGTAAAATGTGTTGCGGAACACCAGGCAAATCCAAAGAATTCAAAAATTCAGTGGGGTAATTCGTAGCTTAATCTTCATTTACCACACAATCAACAGATTTGAATGAATGCATTGGACCACCAATTTGATTTAGAATTTTAAAATTAATCTCATTCACATCCTTGTTCTTCGCTGCCAAAATTGCGCGTTCACTTAACCAATCGTGATTCAAATAATTAACAACAATATCCGGAAACACTTTACGAATTAGTTCATCTTTCGATGTAACGAAATTACAAAAATTCGACGGAAATGAAATCAAATCGGTTGTGACATTGACAGGAACTTCACCATTACCGATGGCTATCAGTTGTTTGGAGAACACATCAGCTGTAGGATCGTTTTGTAATGAAACTCGCATATTCGTATTCAATTTAAGTTTCTTCACAAAGCGCCACAAAGACGATGACTTCAAGGAAGCGTTAACTGCATCAGCAAAAGTTAATTTTGGAATAACAGGAAACGTTTGACGGAAATCACCAGACAATAGAATCATAGCGCCTCCAAAACGTCCTGAATTATTGCGTAAATCCTTCATAGTCTGATTAACTGCTTCCAATGCACGTTTATGCACCATTGTGCATTCATCCCAAATGATGATTTTACAATATTGCAACACTTTTCCCATAGCGGAATTTCTACTAATGTTGCATGTGGGTTCTCAACCACTTGGAGATTCAACGGCAATTTCAGCGCTGAATGTGCTGTCCGGCCTCCTTCCAAACACGTAGCAGCTATTCCTGAAGAAGCGACTGCCAAAGCAATTTGAGATCTCGAACGAATAGTAGCCAAAAGCAAAGAAATAAGAAATGTTTTCCCTGTACCACCGGGAGCATCGATAAAAAATATTCCCCCGTTTCCGTTATCAATCGCCTTCATCAATGTTTCATACATGATTTTCTGCTCAGGATTTAACAATGGAACATTATCACAATCCATTCGGCTCAATGCGTCTCGATCATATTCACGTTCTCGTTCTATTTCTTGATTGAAAGCATCGTGGATTGAACGATTAGGCGCTGGTATTCCTAAAGTACACAACAAATTGCCGCTAATAAGCAAACATATATCCTCAATCGCAATCAACGATTCATTATGAATCTCATCAGTCATTCCCAAATTGAAATCTCCGGTTGCAGCACGAACTCGATGCAAAAAATCCTCTGACATGTTGTCCTTGTATTTATCCCACAAATCTTTTGGATTTGATGGATTACACGTCGAAATTATGATTGCAAACAATGAACGTATTTGATTTGCAGGTGCGCACATAATTGCATCAGCAAGAGTCATATCCCAATGTGTATCATTCTCCAGCAATTGCAAACGTTGACAGGCATCACGATATGTAGGACAGAGTACTCCATCGACGGTTCGAAGTGACTCGAATGAAGTTGGCCCACGAACATTTACCAACAGTAATCGCAAATAGAAACATTCTGCATTTCTAGATGGATGCACTGTGTAAATACGACCGATAGCATCTGTTGAGAATACATCTGGATAATCTGGAACTCGCTCGCCTTGCTTTCGCCGTTGAAACTTTTTCGATGAAGCATTCCAAGTGTAATAACGCGGCATCTGAGAGTAGAGCAATGTTCGTGCGAATGGATCACTCTCACATGTTGAAAAGAATCTGGTCAATGTTGTAGCTGGTGGTCTTTCAGCACGTTGAATGGCAGTGTGTTCAGTGAAATAAACACGTTGACCATTCTCCAGATGCACCGCCAAATGAACTACAGTTGGATGACGGTCGTGAATTGGAAATGAAAAAATTCGCCAAAGAGCCTCATTGCAACTAACATATCTTCCAATTTGATACCGCGTTACTTCATCATCGGCATTTGGATCCGGAACACCAAACGGAGCCATATCTCTACCTTTTGTAATATACTTGCAAACGTATTTGATTGCTTTAATCGAATTACAGTCCTCCACATTGATATGCGCATCAAATGTTTTGCAAAGTAGTGGTGAATATGGAACAGTCCAACTGTTATCAACCACAACATCATTTTGTTTCACTTTCAATGTAACTGTTCTGCCATTATCATCAGGTGAACGACGTCGATAAAGTGGATATCCGTCGTCGCCGGTAATAGTTTCCACAGTGAGAGGACGTGGGTAGCGTTTAGAACACTTGCCGTTAGCCATGCACGGTGAATCCATGTTATTGTTGCCACACGGTCCGTGAATCATATTCTTGATGACTATATCATACAATTCTTGATCAATTTCGGGATCCGGTATCGCTGCGCAAATCACAGCATCGATTTCGTCTGGTCGAATCTTTTCAACGAACCAAAGTAGAATATGCGCGTGCGGCAGACCTCTCTTCTGCCATTCAACAGAATACATTCAGCATCGAACATCACCAAATACACGTTGTTTAGTAATGAAATCCATTAGAACCTTCAGCTTCTGTCTGAACACACGTGCAGTGATATCATGTCGATCACTCGATGTTTGGCCGGGAATTAAATTGCGCTGAATATCAATCCATCTTGAGTTGCAAGTGAAGGTGACAAATGAATCAGGACGACCGTACTGTCGAACAAACGCCATCGCATCTTGAGCATACTCGTGCATGTGGCGTGGACTGCCAACATACGTTGCCGGTAAGATTGTTAGTCGACCGAGATTCCTCGCATCACCTTCAGTTCTTATTGCATCCCGCAAATGAATGTACTCTTCTGAACGCAATTTCGCTTGATTAAAACGAATGTAACTGAGCCGTTCCGTCTCGATTTTGACACACATATCCACGCAGAATTGTTGAAGCAATCGCCGAAATCGCCACAGATAGTTATCCTCATTTTGACGAATCATTAAACGATATGCATAGTAGTTCATCGAACTTACTTTCTTCGTTGTTTCTTCACCTAATAACAAATGAATCCGAAGTAACAAATAAATGCAAAGTTTGAAAATAAAATTAAGATTCCATTTAATTGATTGATTTGGTGACATGATTGAAGGAAGAAGTCTACTAACCAGTAACTGGATTTAACATTTTGATGTTAAAGTGGTAGCCGTCATCACCTTTCCAAAACATGAGCGGATACTGAAGTGCATCATACGACCGATGTGTCTCACTAATACGTTGCAATTGTCCATTGTTTCGGCGCGTCAGTACAATATCCCGTGATACCACTTGCTCACCGACTACAATAATGGCAACCTCATCAATTGTCGGTGCATTGTATTGACGTTCGTGCGCTCAGTTAGGCCTTTTATCCGCTTTAATCACGATTTGATGATCATCTGTTAGCATTCTGTCTAAGGCATTCATAAATAATCCAATCAATTCATTATGGTCATGAAGCAATCGTTGCAATTCTCTGATGATGTCTTCTTTCGTTCTATTGTACAATGCACTACGACGGTTTATTTGATCGCTCTCGATCCCAATGAAATAGATTTGCAAGAAATTGTATTCACCAACAGGAAGCGGCAATAACGACCCAGCACGATGATGCACCTGGCCTTGAATCTGGTTACCAAGAGACGAATTCAAAATTAATAAAATGCGAT
>CAWZZZ010000033.1:0-90000 GCA_963966595.1 Physocephala rufipes | reverse complement strand
CCAACTTCCACTTCACAGATTTCACCTCCATTAAGACACTAGCAAAACAACTGAACACAAAAAAATCAGCCGGCCCGGACTTGATGTCAAATTATCTCATAAAAAACTACCAGATTCCTGTCTCCAAGCACTAGCCATTATATTCAACAACTGTATAAATATTGGATATTTTCCTAAAACTTGGAAAATCTCAAAAATAATACCCATTAAAAAAATCGAACTCTTATAAGGTTACAAATTTCCATCTTATATCACTGCTATCAAACTTGGGAAAATTGTTCGAAAAAATAATCAAAGAAAAAATTAGTATAAATATCCGTGCTAAATACATCCCAGATCATCAAATCGGTTTCAAACCTCGACACTCGACTTCTCATGCACTATTAAAATTCCATAGCGATATTGTCTCCAATTTAAATAAAAAAATGCACCGTGGCTGTCTTTCTTGTTGTAGAAAAGGCATTTGACAGAGCTTTCCATAAAGGAATACTCTATAAAGCTATACAAATTGGCTTCGATCCATTCATATTAAAATTACTGTCTAGTTTCCTTACCGACAGAAAATTTCAAGTTGTGCTAAACAAAGCCACATCAGATCTTGCCCAAATACATTCCGGCGTCCCACAAGGCTCCGTACTGGCTCCGCTGCTGTACAACATTCTAGTCAGCGACTATCCACACGAGTCAAATAACTCCCATAGCATCCTTTACGCTGACGACTCACTTATATACTCACACGACAAATCACCCACCGATGCGCTAAGATACCTTGAAACTCGTCTAAATGTAATCAATTCTTATTATAAAAGCTGGGGAATTTCAATTAACGCAGCCAAATCTGAATGTATCTGCATTAGAAACTCATCCAGGAAAACTTATCCCTCAGTGGTGTTAGAAAGTAAAAAATTGACCCTAAGTCTGCAAGGAATCAATATCCCGTTCCGAAACACCGTCAAATATCTCGGCATATCGTTTAACTCCCTTTTTCGCTTTAACCAACATGCCAGAAACATTTTAACCAAGGCAAAAAGAATATTAGGAATGTCTACAAAACTCTGTAACAACAAATCACTTAGAGTCGAAACAAAACTACTGTTGTATAAAGTCAGCATTCGTCCAATTCTATTATAAGCATTCCCTATCTGGTTCGCAATAGCCCCCACCATGGCAAAAGAAATTGAATTATTCGAGCGAAAAATAATTAGACACAGCCTCAACCTAAACTATAAATCCCAAACCACAAGGTATTCAAATACACACATATACACCACTGCAAACATTACACCATTCTGCAACTACGCATTTTTTCTGCAAAAAAAATTTGTAACAAATCTTGAACATCATGACAACGCAATTATTAAAAACACTTTTGAAATACACAGAAACGCAAGATGGGCATCTCAGTACTACCTTTCTCCAGTAGGGATCATTAATGAAGATATCCCAGACGCCAATAATATATTGAATCTTCCGTACTCTTTCGAAGCCAATTATAATTCAGCACACAGGAGTTAATGTTTAACACTACATATCTTTGAGATCTCAGTAATTGTTAAGGATTGTTAAGTATTTATAAGGTTATCTAGTTTTAAGTATTATGGAATAATCTCCCACAAACATTTAGAGTTATGAGCAAAACTCGCATTATAAAATCACATAAACACATCTTAATGTTAACCAACAAACGAACATGCTATGAATTGTCAATTAAACACTTTTAGTTTATACATTACAGACTAATGTTATCACATCACTGTTTCGCTATTTTCAATGTACAATAAATATAAAGAAAGTCTCAATAAAGTTGAATTGAATTGAATTGAATTGACCCAAACAATATTTGAGTTGCAGACCCTAATGATATTTCGGTCTAAAATTCCCACCACTTTTGTTTAGATATTCCAACTTAGATATTGATCTATAAAATTAAATTCTATTTCATGTACACTTTTATGCTTTAAGCTGTGTAAATACATTGTGACCATTATATATCTAATAATTTATCGGCAAAAACGATAATGGAGTGACTTATTTAATGGGACAAAGCATTCCAAAGACGGTAAAATAAATTAAACAAATATTTAAAACAATTTACTTAAACAAATTGTGCATGTTGCTTTATTAACATTACCCTAAATCCAAGTGCCGAACTCGCCCTAAATCCACTCGCCCAAGTAATTAAATTGCAGTAGATGTGTTTTAATAATCTTCACCTTAAATTAAAATATTGTTAATATTTTATGAGAATATAAACGAAATGAAATGTGGTATAAGTGTTAATGATTTTTCGAAATGAACTGTTTTTCTTAATAGGCTAATCAAAGCATGCAAGTCAATTGTACAAAATAAGTAATGGTAAAATTAATTAAACAAATATTCAAAAGAATTTATTTAATAATGTAATTATTAATAATAATGTGAATTAATGTGAATACTTTATATTTTCTATCTTCACTTTGAAGTAATATAAATAATTTAACAGTTTATTTTTCTATCCTGAATAGTTTAGTTCAATTTAATGTATTCAGTTCAATTCAATATAAACATTGATAATATATATATGAAATGATTTATTTGTATTTACTTGCACACACCTAAGTTTTTCAACATAATTGTGATGAATTCATCCTTAAGAGAAACTCTTAAAAAAGAAAATGCATATAAATACTGGCGTTGGCATACCTTAATTATTTTTTGGCTTCGCAGCTAGATTTGACCATTTTAGTGTTACCTGCTTATGCGGCTCGTAGTGCCTTAAGTACATTTTTAGCATTCGTATGAAAACAGTGTTGCCTGCATTTTGTAATGTGGTATAAACTAAATTTTATCGTTAATTATTAAAAAAGAATAATTAAACCTATATATTAAACCATTATGGCATGCTAAATGAGCTTGAAACTATTTTTCGATTTAGAACATTTCATTATTTTTGGTATTGAACAAGATTATGTAGGTCACTTTTGTATGTAATATCAAAGAATTCAATAATATCTATACGTAATTTTGATAGTCTTCAGTTCAAGCATTTACTTACGTATTGAATTATTGAGATTGTTACGTTAAACATACTCGTACAATTTATGTACACGCTTCAATGGGTTTCATCGGTTTCGTATTTTTTAGGTTTCTTTTTTGAACTTAATTTGCAGCGCTAGGCCTTTTTCACTATGTATTTTTTCAACACGATTTTTAAATTTGCAAAATATAAATTTTTTTAAACATTCCAAAGGTTTCTAATTTTCTTAAAAAATGCCAAGTGTGCGAGTATGCAGTAAAGTTGGATATGCAGGCGGTGGTAACCTTTTCAGGTTTCCGGACGCTGCCAGCGATGGATCACGGTAAGTTATTGGTCAAGCGGACGCAAGTGTTTTCCAATTGGAAGCTCCAGTTTTTCCAATTGGAAAACCTGAAATCTTCGATTTAGGTGATAATTTAAGCTGTGTAGCTCTGATATGGGAATTTTTAATTTGAATAACCAAGATTCTAATCCAATTGAGGGTAAAAATATTTGTGATCTGGATTTGTTTAGAAGTTATAGCTCAATAAAACAAAAGAGCAATTAATAAAAGTCAGTATCAAAATTTTCTAAATCAGAGTTATACACTGCATTCTGGGTACAAATAGGTATCGGGTTAAAATTAATTGTACACGAATTGATAAAAAAAGTGAATATCTATATACAGTCTTGATCCTTACAGCTGCCAAAGGCCGCCATATATGAACACTTTTTTCACAAACAATATTATATTTGTCTTAGTATTTTACGTGCTGTGGGTTTTAATCCTTGCCATATATGAACACTTGTAATTCTTGTAAGCTCAATTTTAACATTTCAAGAAAGGCCGCGTAAATATTTACTTTTACGTAATTAGGTTTTTATTGTATGGTAATAGGTATTAAAAGTAATGTAATAGGTATTAAAGAAAAAATTTTTTCTATTGTTTCTCGTGCTTCGATTTGTTTTATTTTTGGTGAATCGTCACACTTCACATTTAGAAATCTAATTAACTAAAGGTTTTGAGATGGCCGTCATTATGGGTTTTGGAGTACTTAAACATTCAAAACACAACGTTATATCTCTGCAACCGATCGAGATAGGACACTGGCATATATACTATTTCAAAGGTATTTAATTTATTCTCTACCATTAAAAGGGGAATAACTCTTTGTCGATATCAATGCCGTTACAGAATTATTTAAATTTTGATACAAATATGTACACTCTTTGTATAAGAAAATATTTTTCCCTCTCAAATCAATACACTGAGGTTCCAACAAATTCCCTTTTTTATAAAAAGGCAAAATTTTTACCTTTCAAACGATGTATTGCATGATATACTAACTGCCTCAGTTTATAGAGTTTATATAATTAAATAGTGCTTATAGGGGCGAAGGCCTACATAAAAACAATTTTGTGCAAGTGCAGTATTTTAACGTATGCCTATGGTTGAGGGTTGTGATCACTTCCGTGGGCAGTTATATGAAAGGAAATTAATGCAACGACATTGTTTTGTCGTTAGTACTCTATTGGATGAAAGTTATGACCATCGCCGCGGCCAAAGGCCGTTTATATAAAACGACTTTTATGCAAAAACTTGGCCTCACCGTGAATACTTGGCGGGTTGGACTACAATTCTTTAATGTAGTCACCTACATTAAAGGACTTTAGTGCAACAAGTTTATTTCATCGTGACTATTTTGCTGGTTGAGGGTTATGATCATTTCCGCGGCCGAAAGGCGCTTATATCAAAGGACAATTATGCAATGATTTTATATTATCGTGTGTACTCTGTTGGATGAAGGTTATGACCCTTGCCGCGACCGAAACCTGCTTATCTAAAGCGACTTTTATGCATAATCTGATTTCACCGTGAGTATTCGGCTGGTTGAGGTTATGATCCTATACAAAAGGACTTTAGTGCAAAAACTTCATTCCTCGTGAGTATTCTGAAATGTATATAAAAGGACATTTATGCAAGGACTTTATTTTATCGTGGGTATTCTCTTGGATGAAGGTTATTGATCTTACTGTTCGTAGACTTGCTCTAGTATATCATGCGATACATCGTTTGAAAGATAAAAGGCTGGACTTTTTAAAAACGGTAATTTTTTAAAAGTGTAATTTTGGTACTTTAATGTGTTCGTTTAGGAGGGAAATATATTTTTGTATACAAAGAATGAACATGTTTTTACATGAGTAGGTATAACTCTTTAATTGTACTGATGTCGACAAAAGAGTATATTATATAAATGGTAGGTAATAGAAATACCTTCGAAATTGTATATTTGCCGGCATGATATCTCAATTGGTTATCGATTTATAATGTTGTATTTAATGAAAATTTAAAAGGCGTACAGCATTCAATTTTAATTTCAATAAACATTCAGTAAGCATTTGGATGTGTAGAACTAGACAGCAACTCTTTCGTATCACTTGCGATCTTATGACATGGTAGTTGCAGGAGACCTTGCTATTCATTCAGAAAATTATAATTTAATGTACGCTTTTTTCTTAAGCAAACTGCTCAGAATTAGCGACAGTTGCTGGCATTTTATTACATAAATAAACTGTTTTTTAATACCTCTCTAACGGTGTCAATGTTCTTTGAGTATCTATTAAAGTTTAGGAGACTTTGGCGGCGATATTTCCAACTGCAAGGGGTTCTATCCCCTCCACCAAACGGGAGGAGGCCAAAAGGTTGTTGGTTTTGGGACAGCCACATAGATATGCGAGGGTTAATGAAAGTAAATCAGTTCCAAAATTTCATTAAAAAGGGCTTGGACCCCTATTCTGAGCTCTATTATATTAAAGGTAGACAATGGAGACACCTTCGAAATTTTAGTGTGATATCTCGCTTGGTTACAGACACATAATGTTATATTTATCTAATGTTTAATTGCTGCTAAATCCAAAATAGCAGTCTTCCGCAGCGAAAATTTGAGTTAGTTATATTTATGTAAGTGTAACCATGCACCAAAAGTTGAACAAATAGAAGCTCGTGAAGCCGAAATCATACTTGCTACCTAGGCACCTACCACTGACTTTCACCACTTCAGCACGTATATTTAGGTGCTTATTCTAAGAGACGAGGAAACTATTTAGCGTTGAACGTTAACGAGTCACGAACGAGGAAAAAGGGTAATCTAAGAGACGAGGTGTTTACCTCGTTTTGCTCTTACGTCTCGTTTATGGTGGCTAATATATTTACAGTGTTGGAAGGTACAAATTTTATAATAGTCAATGTGGTGAATACACAAAATTTAAAATCAGTTGTTTTTTTCACGAAATACCTAAAATAAACATAGCTACAATATAAAACAGACTGTGCAAGATATTCATATAATAATATTTCAGCTTTCTTCCGTAAATTTTCTTAATTTTCAGTCAAAAGTATGCACCAATTTTATTTTCGAGAGCCACTTTCCAACACTGTAAACAAACCTCGTGGTTTCTAACAAGTTGCACAAAAAATTCGCGGTAATTTGCAAATGGATGCGTGGATGATTTGCTCTGCTCTCGCGTTTATTCATTCTATTCCCTGTTCCAGGTTGTTTCTGTTACAACACATTAGATAGATTTCATGAAATTCCTCGAATAAAAATTAAATATTGCTTAAATACTGTTTTCACATGTTTACATGTTTTGCAAATCCAATTAAATTCAAATTAAACTAAATTAAATACATTCATTCTCAAGTCTCTGTTTTCTTTAAATGTAGTACAAATAAAAATTAAAATTAAATCTTCCTAAAAATCTTCTAATTTTGTATGGAGACGACAATTCAAAAGCACTCGTCTTTTTTTAGCAGAAAAAACCTACTTTCGCGACTCGACTCGTCTCTTAGATTACCAAAAAGACGAGGAAAAAAGACGTAACTAGCGAGTTGAATAACGACTCGTCTCTTAGATTACCAAAAGAAGAGTTTTCTGATTAGCAGCTGTTTTTCAGTGCAAAAATTTGCTCGTCTCGTCTCGACTCGTCTATTAGAATAAGGGTGTAACTCTCATTTCAACCAGAGATGACGAGATGTGACACTTCGCACCAATCCACATGCATTTGCTCCATACAATCACAGTATGGTACAAATTTAGCCGAAATATGAAACTTATTTCTTAGGAAGCACGTACTCGCATATACAGCAATTAAAAACATGGGCCTCAAGTAGAAGGTGCTATGGATTTTAAGCCTCAAAGATTTGTTGAATAGGGATGAGCCTTCTGAGGATTTTGATCGTTTTCATAAAATTTACTTCGTGATTTTTAAAAAAGAGTTCAGCAATGAATACGGATATCGTATAATTGTGTGGAAAATTGATGTTGTTTTTCGGCTCTCAAGATTCTAAAGCAATATCTGGTACCAAGTTGAGGGTCATATTGCTTTATGAGATCCCGTTACAATCGATGCAGAAATCACACCACTTTTGTTTATGCGCGGTGTCGTCCTGGAAACTAGATGAGAAACTAGATGAAAGCAAACAACTCCAACAATAAATCACAAATCCACGTATAGTGTACGTGATGTAAACGATGCATAAAAAATAGACGGCAAATCACTTTCCTGCGTGTGAATTTAGTGTCATATCTCTGGCACGTATATTTACCAGTGATAAAGAGGTAGGAAACTTCAGACAATGCAACTCTGATTTTGGTTTTTGTAAAGTAGTGTTAGTGATTTTTAGGCCCATACAATCAATAGAATTCCAGGAAATTTCAGACCCAATTTGTTTGGGTCAGGAAATCTCAGACCCAAATAATTCGCGGATTTGCATGGTAACATTATTTGAGTTTCAGAGCCTAATGTCATTTCGGTCTAAAATTCCCACCACTTTTGTTTAGATATTCCAACTTAGATATTGATCTATAAAATTAAATTCTATTTTATATACACATTTACGCTTTATGCTGTGTACATGCATTGTGTGCATACTTTGCTTGATGACCATTATATATCTAATAATTTATCGGCGAAAACATTGCGCTTTTGTAAGCATGATAGCAAATAAATGAAATCAAATTTCGTGTAATAATTTAGTGATTCGCAAAATGGAGTGACTTATTTAATGGGGCAAAGCATTCCAAAGAGGGTAAAATAAATTAAACAAATATTTAAAACAATTTACTTAAACAAATTGTGCATGTTGCTTTATTAACATTATCCTAAATCCAAGTGCCGAACTCGCCCTAAATCCACTCGCCGAAGTAATTAAATTGCAGTAGATGTGTTTTAATAATCTTCACCTTAAATTAAAATATTGTTAATATTTTATGAGAATATAAACGAAATGAAATGCGATTTAACGTTTTTCTTAATAAGCTCATCAAACCATTCAAAACAATTTTACAATATAAGTGATGGTAAAATTAATTAAACAAATATTTAAAAGAATTTATTTAATAACGTAATTATTAATTATAATGTGAATTAATGTGAATACTTTATATTTTCTATCTTCACTTTGAAGTAATATAAATAATTTAACAGTTTATTTTTCTATCCTGAATAGTTTAGTTCAATTCAATATATTCAGTTCAATTCAATATAAACATGGAAAATATATATGAAATGATTTATTTGAATTTACTTGCACACACCTTAGTTTTTCAACATAATTGTGATGAATTCATCCTTAAGAGAAACTCTTAAAAAAGAAAATGCATATAAATACTGGCGTTGGCATACCCTAATTATTTTTTGACCATTTTAGTGTTACCTGCTTATGCGGCTCGTAGTGCCTTAAGTACATTTTTTAGCACTCGTATGAAAACAGTGTTGCCTGCATTTTGTAATGTGGTATAAACTAAATTTTATCGTTAATTATTGAAAAAGAATCATTAAACCAATATATTAAACCATTATGGCACGCTAAATGAGCTTGAAACTACTTTTCGATTTAGAAAATTTCATTATTTTTGGTATTGAACAAGATTATGTAGGTCACTTTTGCATGTAATATCAAAGAATTCAATAATATCTATACGTAATTTTTTTCGCTATGTATTTTTTCAACTTGATTTTTAAATTTGAAAAATATAAATTTTTTAAACAGAGATTTCTAATTTTTTAAAAAAATGCCAAATGTGCGAGTATGCAGTAAAGTTGGATATGCAGGCGGTGGTCACCTTTTCAGGTTTCCGGACGCTGCCACCGATGGATCACGGTAAGTTATTGGTCAAGCGGGCGCAAGTGTTTTCCAATTGGAAGCTCCAGTTTTTCCAATTGCAAAACCTGAAATGTTCGATTTAGGTGATAATGTAAGGTGTGTAGCTCTGATATGGGAATTTTTAATCTGAATAACCAAGATTCTAATCCAATTGAGGGTAAAAATATTTGTGATCTGGATTTGTTTAGAAGTTATAGCTCAATAAAACAAAAGAACAATTAATAAATCTCAGTATCAAAATTTTCTAAATCAGAGTTATACACTGCATGCTGGGTACAAATAGGTATCGAGTTAAAATTAATTTTACACGAATTGATAAAAAAGTGAATACCTATATACAGTCTTGGTCCTTGCAGCGGCCGAAGGCCGCCATATATTAACACTTTTTTCACAAACAATATTATATTTGTCTTAGTATTTTACGTGCTGTGGGTTTTAATCCTTGCCATATATGAACACTTGTAATTCTTGTAAGCTCAATTTTAGCATTTTAAGAAAGGCCGCGTAAATATTTACTTTTACGTAATTAGGTTTTTATTGTATGGTAATAGGTATTAAAAGTAATGTAATAGGTATTAAAGAAAAAAATTCTTTCTATTGTTTGTCGTGCTTCGATTTGTTTTATTTTTGGTGAATCGTCACACTTCACATTTAGAAACCTAATTAACTAAAAAATTTTTGAGATCGCCAGTCATTATGGATTTTGGAGTACTTAAACATTCAAAACACAACGTTATATCTCTGCAACCGATCGAGATAGGACACTGGCATATATACCATTTCAAAGGAATTTAATTTATTGTCTACCATTAAAATAGAATATCTCTTTGTCGATATCAATGCCGTTACAGAGTTATTTAAATTTTGATACAAATATGTGCACTCTTTGTATAAGAAAATATTTTTCCCTCTCAAACCAATACACTGAGGTTCCAACAAATTCCCTTTTTATAAAAACGCAAAATTTTTACCTTTCAAACGATGTATTGCATGATATACTAACTGCCTCAGTCTATAGAGTTTATATAATTAAATAGTGCGTATAGGGGCGAAGGCCTACATAAAAACAATTTTGTACAAGTGCAATATTTTACCGTACGCCTCTGGTTGAGGGTTGTGGCCATTTCCGTGGCCGAAGGGCACTTATATGAAGGGAAATTAATGCAAGGACATTGTTTTGTCGTGAGTACTCTATCGGATGAAAGTTATGACCACCGCCGCGGCCAAAGGCCGTTTATATAAAAATACTTTTATGCAAAAACTTGACCTCACCGTGAATATTTGGCTGAGGGTTGAGGGTTATGATCGTAGCTGCGGCCGAAGGCCACCTACATTAAAGGACTTTAGTGCAACAAGTTTATTTCATCGTGACTTCTGCTGCTTGAGGGTTATGATCATTTCCGCGGCCGAAAGCCGCTTATATCAAAGGACAATTATGCAATGACTTTTTATTATCGTATGTACTCTGTTGGATGAACGTTATGACCCTTGCCGCGACCGAAACCTGCTTATCTAAAGCGACTTTTATGCATCACCTGATTTCACCGTGAGTATTCGGCTGGTTGAGGGTTATGATCCTATACAAAAGGACTTTAGTGCAAAAACTTCATTCCTCGTGAGTATTCTGAAATGTATATAAAAGGACATTTATACAATGACTTTATTTTATCGTGGGCATTCTGTTGGATGAAGGTTATTGCCCTTACTGTTCGTAGACTTGTTCTAGTATATCATGCGATACATCGTTTGAAAGATAAAAGGCTGGACTTTTTAAAAACGGTAATTTTTTAAAAGTGTAATTTTGGTACTTTAATGTGTTCGTTTAGGAGAGAAATATATTTTTGTATACAAAGAATGAACATATTTTTACATGAGTAGGTATAAATCTTTAATTGTATTGATGTCGACAAAAGGGTATATTATATAAATAGTAGGTAATAGAAATACCTTCGAAATTGTATATTTGCTGGCATGATATCTCAATTGGTTATCGATTTATAATGTTGTATTTAATGAAAATTTAAAAGGCGTACAGCATTCAATTTTAATTTCAATAAACTTTCAGTAAGCATTTGGATGTGTAGAACTAGACAGCAACTTTTTCGTATCACTTGCGATCTTATGACATGGTAGTTGCAGGAGACCTTGCTATTCATTCAGACAATTACAATTTAATGTACTCTTTTTTCTTAAGCAAACTGCTCAGAATTAGCGACAGTTGCTGGCATTTTATTACATAAATAAACTGTTTTTTAATACCTCTCTAACGGTGTCAATGGTTCTTTGAATATCTATTTAAGTTTAGGAGACATCGGCGGCGATATTTCCAACTGCAAGGGGTTCTATCCCCTCCACCAAACGGGAGGAGGCCAAAAGGTTGTTGGTTTTGGGACAGCCACATAGATATGCGAGGGTTAATGAAAGTAAATCAGTTCCAAAATTTCATTAAAAAGGGCTTGGACCCCTATTCTGAGCTCTATTATATTAAAGGTAGACAATGGAGACACCTTCGAAATTTTAGTGTGATATCTCGCTTGGTTACAGACACATAATGTTATATTTATCTAATGTTTAATTGCTGCTAAATCCAAAATAGCAGTCTTCCGCAGCGAAAATTTGAGTTAGTTATATTTATGTAAGTGTAACCATGCACCAAAAGTTGAACAAATAGAAGCTCGTGAAGCCGAAATCATACTTGCTACCTAGGCACCTACCACTGACTTTCACCACTTCAGCACGTATATTTACTCTCATTTCAACCAGAGATGACGAGATGTGACACTTCGCACCAATCCACAGTATGGTACAAATTTAGCCGAAATATGGAACTTATTTCTTAGGAAGCACGTACTCGCATATACAGCAATTAAAAACATGGGCCTGAAGTAGAAGGTGCTATGGATTTTAAGCCTCAAAGATTTGTTGAATAGGGATGAGCCTTCTGAGGATTTTGATTGTTTTCATAAAATTTACTTCGTGATTTTTAAAAAAGAGTTCAGCAATGAATACGGATATCGTATAATTGTGTGGAAAATTGATGTTGTTTTTCGGCTCTCAAGATTCTAAAGCAATATCTGGTACCGAGTTGAGGGTCATATTGCTTTATGAGATCCCGTTACAATCGATGCAGAAATCACACCACTTTTGTTTATGCGCGGTGTCGTCCTGGAAACTAGATGAAAGCAAACAACACCAACAATAAATCACAAATCCACGTATAGTGTACGTGATGTAAACGATGCATAAAAAATAGACGACAAATCACTTTCCTGCGTGTGAATTTAGTGTCATATCTCTATATATTTGGCACGTATATTTACCAGTGATAAAGAGATAGGAAACTTCAGACAATGCAACTCTGATTTTGGTTTTTGTAAAGTAGTGTTAGTGATTTTTGGGCCCAAACAATCAATAGAATTCCAGGAAATATCAGACCCCATTTGTTTGGGTTTCAGACCCAAATAATTCGCGGATTTGCATGGTAACATTATTTGAGTTTCAGAGCCTAATGTCATTTCGGTCTAAAATTCCCACCACTTTTGTTTAGATATGTCAACTTAGATATTGATCTATAAAATTAAATTTTATTTCATGTACACTTTTATGCTTTAAGCCGTGTACATGCATTGTGTGCATACTTTGCTTGATGACCATTATATATCTAATAATTTATCGGCGAAAACATTGCGCTTTTGTAACCATGATAGCAAATAAATGAAATGAAATTTCGTGTAATAATTTAGTGATTCGAAAGATGGAGTGACTTATTTAATGGGGCAAAGCATTCCAAAGAGGGTAAAATAAATTAAGCAAATATTTAAAACAATTTACATAAAAAATTTTGCATGTTGCTTTATTAACATTACCCTAAATCCAAGTGAAGGGCTTTGGTTTGATTTCCATGTTTGCTAATCACTCGCCGAAGTAATTAAATTGCAGTATATGTGTTTTAAAATCTTCACCTCAAATTAAAATATTGTTAATATTTTATGAGAATTTAACGAAATGAAATGTGGTTTAACGTTTTTCTTAATAAGCTCGTCAAACCATTCAAATCAATTTTACAATATAAGTGATGGTAAAATTAATTAAACAAATATTCAAAAGAATTTATTTAATAATGTAATTATTAATAATAATGTGAATTAATGTGAATACTTTATATTTTCTATCTTCACTTTGAAGTAATATAAATAATTTAACAATTTATTTTTCTATCCTGAATAGTTTAGTTCAATTCAAAATATTCAGTTCAATTCAATATAAACATTGAAAATATATATGAAATGATTTATTTGCATTTACTTGCACACACCTTAGTTTTTCAACATAATTGTGATGAATTCATCCTTAAGAGAAACTCTTAAAAAAGAAAATGCATATAAATACTGGCGTTGGCATACCCTAATTATTTTTTGGCTTCGCAGCTAGATTTGACCATTTTAGTGTTACCTGCTTATGCGGCTCGTAGTGCCTTAAGTACATTTTTTAGCATTCGTATGAAAACAGTGTTGCCTGCATTTTGTAATGTGGTATAAACTAAATTTTATCGTTAATTATTAAAAAAGAATCATTAAACCAATATATTAAACCACTATGGCACGCTAAATGAGCTTGAAACAAGGTATTGAACAAGATTATATAGGTCACTTTTGTATGTAATATCAAAGAATTCAATAATATCTATACGTAATTTTGATAGTCTTTAGTTCAAGCATTTAATTACGTATTGAATTATTGAGATTGTTACGTAAAACATACTCGTACAATTTATGTACACGCTTCAATGCGTTTCATCGGTTTCGTATTTTTTAGGTTTCCTTTTTGAACTCAATTTGCAGCGCTGGGCCTTTTTCGCTGTGTATTTTTCAACACAATTTTTAAATTTGCAAAATATAAATTTTTTTAAACACTCCAAAGATTTCTAATTTTTTAAAAAAATGCCAAGTGTGCGAGTATGCAGTAAAGTTGGATATGCAGGCGGTGGTCACCTTTTCAGGTTTCCGGACGCTGCCACCGATGGATCACGGTAAGTTATTGGTCGAGCGGGCGCAAGTGTTTTCCAATTGGAAGCTCCAGTTTTTCCAATTGCAAAACCTGAAATGTTCGATTTAGGTGATAATGTAAGGTGTGTAGCTCTGATATGGGATTTTTAATCTGAATAACCAAGATTCTAATCCAATTGAGGGTAAAAATATTTGTGATCTGGATTTGTTTAGAAGTTATAGCTCAATAAAACAAAAGAACAATTAATAAATCTCAGCATCAAAATTTTCTAAATCAGAGTTATACACTGCATGCTGGGTACAAATAGGTATCGAGTTAAAATTAATTTTACACGAATTGATAAAAAAAGTGAATACCTATATACAGTCTTGGTCCTTGCAGCGGCCGAAGGCCGCCATATATGAACACTTTTTCACAAACAATATTATATTTGTCTTAGTATTTTACGTGCTGTGGGTTTTAATCCTTGCCATATATGAACACTTGTAATTCTTGTAAGCTCAATTTTAGCATTTTAAGAAAGGCCGCGTAAATATTTACTTTTACGTAATTAGGTTTTTATTGTATGGTAATAGGTATTAAAAGTAATGTAATAGGTATTAAAGAAAAAATTCTTTCTATTGTTTCTCGTGCTTCGATTTGTTTTATTTTTGGTGAATCGTCACACTGCACATTTAGAAATCTAATTAACTAAAAAATTTTGAGATCGCCCGTCATTATGGGTTTTGGAGTACTTAAACATTCAAAACACAACGTTATATCTCTGCAACCGATCGAGATAGGACACTGGCATATATACTATTTCAAAGGTATTTAATTTTGTCTACCATTGAAATAGAATATCTCTTTGTCGATATCAATGCTGTTACAGAGTTATTTAAATTTTGATACAAATATGTACACTCTTTGTATAAAAAAATATTTTTCCCTCTCAAACCAATACACTGAGGTTCCAAAAAATTCCCCTTTTTGTAAAAAGGCAAAATTTTTACCTTTCAAACGATGTATTGCATGATATACTAACTGCCCCAGTTTATAGAGTTTATATAATTAAATAGTGCTTATAGGGGCGAAGGCCTACATAAAAACAATTTTGTGCAAGTGCAGTATTTTACCGTATGCCTCTGGTTGAGGGTTGTGATCATTTCCGTGGCCGAAGGGCACTTATATGAAAGGAAATTAATGCAAGGACATTGTTTTGTCGTGAGTACTCTATTGGATGAAAGTTATGACCATCGTCGCGGCCAAAGGCCGTTTATATAAAACGACTTTTATGCAAAAACCTGGCCTCACCGTGAATATTTGGCTGGTTGAGGGTTATGATCGTAGCTGCGGCCGAAGGCCACCTACATTAAAGGACTTTAGTGCAACAAGTTTATTTCATCGTGACTATTCTGCTGGTTGAGGGTTATGATCATTTCCGCGGCCGAAAGCCGCTTATATCAAAGGACAATTATGCAATGACTTTATGTTATGGTGTGTACTCTGTTGGATGAAGGTTATGACCCTTGCCGCGACCGAAACCCGCTTATCTAAAGCGACTTTTATGCATAACCTGATTTCACCGTGAGTATTCGGCTGGTTGAGGGTTATGATCCTATACAAAAGGACTTTAGTGCAAAAACTTCATTCCTCGTGAGTATTCTGAAATGTATATAAAAGGACATTTATGCAAGGACTTTATTTTATCGTGGGTATTCTGTTGGATGAAGGTTATTGCCCTTACTGTTCGTAGACTTCCTCTAGTATATCATGCGATACATCGTTTGAAAGATAAAAGGCTGGACTTTTTAAAAACGGTAATTTTTTAAAAGTGTAATTTTGGTACTTTAATGTGTTAGTTTAGGAGGGAAATATATTTTTGTATACAAAGAATGAACATATTTTTACATGAGTAGGTATAACTTATTAATTGTACTGATATCGACAAAAGAGTACATTATATAAATGGTAGATAATAGAAATACCTTCGAAATTGTATATTTGCCAGCATGATATCTCAATTGATTATCGATTTATAAAGTTGTATTTAATGAAAATTTAAAAGGCGTACAGCATTCAATTTTAATTTCAATAAACTTTCAGTTAGCATTTGGATGAGTAGAACTAGACAGCAACTCTTTCGTATCACTTGCGATCTTATGACATGGTAGTTGCAGGAGACCTTGCTATTCATTCAGACAATTATAATTTAATGTACGCTTTTTTGTTAAGCAAACTGCTCAGAATTAGCGACGGTTGCTGGTATTTTATTACATAAATAAACTGTTGACTTTCAGGCCCAAACAATCAATGGAATTCCAGGAAATCAATGTTACAGACCCAAACAATTCGCGGAATTGCATGTTACAGACCCAAACAATATTTGAGTTGCAGACCCTAATGATATTTCGGTCTAAAATTCCCACCACTTTTGTTTAGATATTCCAACTTAGATCTTGATCTATAAAATTAAATTCTATTTCATGTACACTTTTATGCTTTAAGCTGTGTAAATGCATTGTGACCATTATATATCTAATAATTTATCGGCAAAAACGATAATGGAGTGACTTATTTAATGGGGCAAAGCATTCCAAAGAGGGTAAAATAAATTAAACAAATATTTAAAACAATTTACTTAAACAAATTGTGCATGTTGCTTTATTAACATTACCCTAAATCCAAGTGCCGAACTCGCCGGACTCGCCCTAAATCCACTCGCCGAAGTAATTAAATTGCAGTAGATGTGTTTTAATAATCTTCACCTTAAATTAAAATATTGTTAATATTTTATGAGAATATAAACGAAATGAAATGTGGTATAACGTGTTAATGATTTTTCGAAATGAACTGTTTTTCTTAATAGGCTAATCAAAGCATTCAAGTCAATTTTACAAAATAAGTGATGGTAAAATTAATTAAACAAGTATTCAAAAGAATTTATTTAATAATGTAATTATTAATAATAATGTGAATTAATGTGAATACTTTATATTTTCTATCTCCACTTTGAAGTAATATAAATAATTCAACAGTTTATTTTTCTATCCTGAATAGTTTAGTTCAATTTAATGTATTCAGTTCAATTCAATATAAATATTGAAAATATATATGACATGATTTATTTGCATTTACTTGCACACACCATAGTTTTTCAACATAATTGTGATGAATTCACCCTTAAGAGAAACTCTTAAAAAAGAAAATGCATATAAATACTGGCGTTGGCATACCTTAATTATTTTTTGGCTTCGCAGCTAGATTTGACCATTTTAGTGTTACCTGATTATGCGGCTCGTAGTACCTTAAGTACATTTTTAGCATTCGTATGAAAACAGTGTTGCCTGCATTTTGTAATGTGGTATAAACTAAATTTTATCGTTAATTATAAAAAAAGAATCATTAAACCAATATATTAAACCATTATGACACGCTCAATGGGCTTGAAACTACTTTTCGATTTAGAACATTTCATTATTTTTGGTATTGAACAAGATTATGTAGGTCACTTTTGTATGTAATATCAAAGCATTCAATAATATCTATACGTAATTTTGATAGTCTTCAGTTCAAGCATTTACTTACGTATTGAATTATTGAGATTGTTACGTAAAACATACTCGTACAATTTATGTACACGCTTCAATGGGTTTCATCGGTTTCGTATTTTTTAGGTTTCTTTTTTGTACTTAACTTGCAGCGCTGGGCCTTTTTCACTGTGTATTTTTTCAACACGATTTTTAAATTTGCAAAATATAAATTTTTTTAAACATTCCAAAGATTTCAAATTTTCTTAAAAAATGCCAAGTGTGCGAGTATGCAGTAAAGTTGGATATGCAGGCGGTGGTCACCTTTTCAGGTTTCCGGACGCTGCCACCGATGGATCACGGTAAGTTATTGGTCAGGCGGACGCAAGTGTTTTCCAATTGGAAGCTCCAGTTTTTCCAATTGGAAAACCTGAAATGTTCGATTTAGGTGATAATGTAAGGTGTGTAGCTCTGATATGGGAATTTTTAATTTGAATAACCAAGATTCTAATACAATTGAGGGTAAAAATATTTGTGATCTGGGTTTGTCTAGAAGTTATAGCTCAATAAAACAAAAGAGCAATTAATAAAAATCAGTATCAAAATTTTCTAAATCAGAGTTATACACTGCATGCTGGGTACAAATAGGTATCGAGTTAAAATTAATTTTACACGAATTGATAAAAAAGTGAATACCTATATACAGCCTTGATCCTTTCAGCCGCCGAAGGCCGCCATATATGAACACTTTTTTCACAAACAATATTATATTTGTCTTAGTATTTTACGTGCTGTGTGGTTTTAATCCTTGCCATATATGAACGCTTGTAATTGTTAAGACCTTAACTGAATTGACTACTCAATCTGGCCACTCTTTCTGTTTCGAGTCTCGCTAAAGAAAAGACTCGAATTTTGACAGCAGCATCTTAGCATTTTTAGTATACATTCTTTTTAATGAGGAACTTTCTTTCGTGTGCATCTAAGCTTTATACTCGTTCGTTTTTTAACATTGAAAAGACAATCAGTATCTGCGTATTAATAAAGACCGATCAACTGCGAATTTCTTTGTGTGGAGGAACCCTTTTACGGTGGTATTAAATAACTAAATAAGGTGTTATAATATTGGAAATCTCGGCGCATCAAATAATGAATTAATAATTAAAACAAGAATTACGATCACAAAAAGAGAAGCAAAATACAGGACCTGTTGTTTATTTTATGTTTAATTGATGTACTTTGAATTATTGTTCAATATTAACAAAATTAATAAACTATTTTCAATAAGAGAAAAAACTAACATTATATTTTGAATCAACCTCAAATTCTCATAACATTATTTTTTGGTCCGTCGAGCCGGATCAGCGGCATTGCTATGCCTACATTCTCTGCAATGGTCGCCGTCCAGCAGAATCGAGAATTTGAAAAAAATGAGTAAGGACAGAATCACTCACGAAGTGCTCACCGATCGGCTGGAATTGCTCGATTCCTATTGGAAAAAATTCTCAAGTAACCACGATGATATGCTCCTGTCTCATTTCGATGAAAATAAAGATGCTCCATATTTTGAAAATGACTGGTTCAATGACGGTGCCGAAGTGTACGTGAAAATTAAAGCGGAAATATCGACTATGGTTCACAATATTATGCCTGCAGCTTCCACTCATGCGTCTGCGTCCATTCCAACAAATCTTACTGTCTCGCGTGCGTTGCCAAAAATATCGCTTCCAAAGTTTTCCGGTGAATATCACGAATGGCTGACATTCCGCGATCTGTTTCAGTCATTGGTAGTTGATAAGGACGACATCTCTGCTGTTGAGAAGCTGCATTATCTCAAGACGCATTGCGAAGGCGAAGCGGCGCGCTTACTGTCAACATTCTCAATCACCGAAGCTAATTTCTCACGCGCTTGGGACGCGCTCGTTGTTCGTTATCATAATAAACGTGCACTTCTAGCTTCGTATTTCGATCGGCTTCAAAAATTAAAACCTGGCAACGCTGCAGTTGGCGATCTAAAACATTTAATGGCCACAACGCATGAATTAAACGCAGCACTGGAGGCTCTCGAGGTTCTGCCTAAGGACTATTGGAATATATTTCTACTACATTTTTTATCAAATCGCCTAGACGCTGACATCCGTAAAGATTGGGAAATCAAGCTGGGAATCTCTGACTCGTTACCTACACTATCATCTTTCGAGGATTTTGTTAATGGCCGGATTCACGCTCTTGCGCTGCTCGAGCTTGCTCCAGTTTCGAAACAATCCCAATTTCAAACATCTGCTCTCACACCGAGAACGAAGGTAACAGCTCGTTCGCATGCCGTCACTACTCCAGCATTCCGGTCCTCTTTTTGTCGTTCAGCGCACTACATTTCGTCATGCCCACTTTTCGCCGCTAAACCGCTGTCAGAACGGCGTGACTTCGTTCAAGTAAAACAACTTTGCTTCAACTGCCTCGGAGAGCATCGAGTGAACCAATGTCGTACATCAAAGCGCTGTCGTGCTTGCGGAGAACTTCATCATACTCTTTTGCATTCAGCCCACAAAGCGACCGCGCCTTCAAGCTCATCACAAAGATCTTCGGAGCCGATACCGTCGACACACCCAACAGCTCCTAGTGAGCCTTCGGCTTTTTCAAACGCAACCTCGCCAGCGCATTCACATTGTGCTGTCTTAGATGACAACCTAACTCGAACTGCAACCTTACACGCCACTGCTGTTGTAATCTTGGAATCCGAATCAGGTCAGAAAATAGCAGCTCGCGCTCTACTGGATCAGGGTTCCGAATTATCATTCGTGTGTGAATCACTTGCTCAAGCACTCAAATTACCTCGAACCAGAGCCTCTATACCAGTAGTTGGAATCGGTTCTCACGCCGCAGGCTCCACCAAAGGCAAGGCCACTCTAAGCATTCGATCACGATTTGATTCCGAGATTCAGCACAGGGTCATCGTGTACATCCTACCGCAGCTCACCGGCCGCATACCAGCTGGTCATGTAAAAATCTCATCTTGGCCGCATCTTGAAAATCTTAAACTTGCTGATCCGAATTTCTCAACACCATGCCGTATCGACATTATTCTCGGAGCCGACCCCTATGGCACCCTTCTTCGCGGTCCGATGCGTCGTGGTGGACCACAAGCTCCTGTTGCTCAGCTCACAACACCCGGGTGGGTTATTTCAGGCCCAGTCGTCGCGTCATCTCCTTCCTTAGCTACATCCCGTGTTGCGCACTCAGTCTCCACCTCTCTCGATCATGATATTTATACGCTCATGCAACGCTTCTGGGAACAGGAAGAAGTTCCAGCACTCACAGCTAAGCCTCTCACGTCAGCAGAGGAAGCTTGCGAAACTCATTTCAAGAATACACATTCTCGCATTTCTTCTGGACGTTACGTCGTACGCTTACCATTCTGCAAATCTCCGAACATTCTCGGTAATTCTCGAGCAGCCGCAAACAGGATGCTCCAACGCACACAACGGATGCAATCTGATGTAGCTTTCGGTCAACTGTACATTGTTCAATATTTTAATCGGGCAATGCTTCCTGCAGTGTTCGATACTGTGATCTGGAAAGGCTTCATTTACATCGTTTGGCATCACCGAAAATATTGACGTTTTTTGGTTTTATACACCATTTTTTTATGTGTGTTTTTTTTTCTCTCTCTCTCTCTCGATATCCGGCGAAAAAACGACTTCACTTTATAATCGTCTAATAGAGTTGCGAAAAATCTGTTCAACTACAACCGAGTTTCAATAACATTTTGGCATCCCTTGCGGGGAACGATGAAGCGAGTTATTAAAACGATGATCTGAGCTATCTGAACGATGTACTGAACTATTTGGCAAGTGCAACGTGACTTCACGAGGAAAATCAAAATGAACAAGAAATTAACCTCTTTAAAGCAAATTGAACTTTTAATTGTTAATTTTGCGAGTAATACTAAAAAGACGGCAAAAGGCAAACAAACCAAGGGATTTCTGGATGTCAGAAGCACTCTGCTCCGGCAATATTGGAGCAAATATGTGTCGCTGCATGAGGAATGTAAACAGGATCCGGAGTCTGAAATAGAACAATTCACTGATGAAGAGAAAATCATGAGCTACGATGAAGTGGAGCGTGTTTATTCAGAAACACTGGGTGAGTTGCAAGATTTAATCACGCCAGTAACGAAGGTCTCTTCAGAAAATGCTTCGGAACAAAGATCGCATTCAGCCGATATGCAGCAATCATCCAAGCATCTAGTATCTGCGTCATCACCGGCTTTACCCAGGCTAAAAATTCCCCAGTTTGATGGCTCGTTCACAAATTGGTATCCATTCAAGGATTTGTTCACCTCGATAGTCATCAAAAATGGAATTATTTCTAACACTGAGCGCTTGCAATATTTGAAGGATAACCTTATCGGAGACGCCAAGAACGCGTTAGATAACATCACCACTACGGATGATAATTTTACGATCGCATGGGAACTACTCGAAAACAAGTATGATAATAAACGAATTATTATAAATGCGCATTTGACAGAATTCGTCAAATGGCCACTTGTTAAAAAGGAATCTGCGGCCGAGTTAAGAGCTCTATTAGACAAGGCTACTTCAACAATACGTGCATTAAAACAGATGGATCGTCCAGTAGAACATTGGGATGACTGGCTGGTGTATACCATTGTACATAAGCTTGATAACGCCACCGTACGAGCTTGGGAGTTTTCAATATCGTCCTCGTCCTCGTTACCAACATTTGAAATATTGAGTAAATTCTTAGGAAATTACATTAAATCATTGGAAATTGTGCAGAATTTCGGTGAAAATAGGAATGCAACTACCTCAAAGGATACAGCGTCTACTAAACCTCGAACTCATGGAGTTAAAGGCTTTCACACCACAACGGAACATTGCCCTTGCTATTCTAACAAACATTACATTTTATTTTGTACCGCATTTCGAAATTTAACAGCGCAACAGCGGAGAAATACAGCTATGAAAGCCAACCTCTGCTTGAATTGTTTACGTCCAGGGCATAAATCCAAGGACTGTACGTCCACTCGACGTTGCTAAACATGCAACGCATGTCATCACACTATGCTTCACGATTTTTTCAATAATCAGTCTCTGACTACTACCGGAAGCCCGGCAGTAAACAGTCAAGACACTGCTGTTAACGTTGCAGCTGTACATAACGTTCCCGGTGAGGGAGATCAACAAGCTAGCTCTATTCTTCTCGGCACCGCCGTGGTGAAAGTGAGCTCTACCACTGGTCATTCGTTAAAGTTACGTGCGTTATTAGACAGTGGATCAGAAGCAACGTTTATCAGTGAATTTGCTGCTTCACAACTAAAATTAGCCAAACGCCCGGTTAACATTCCATTAAATGGTGCAGACGGAAAACGGCTGACCGTCGCCACTGGATCTGTGGCCTTTATTATATACTCGATTAATTCAGAATTCAATATGCATTGCCCAGCTTTAGTATTACCTCGAGTTGGGAATGCCAATCCAACAATTAATCATCAGAAAGAAGACTTTCAACAATTTCGACATCTAAAGTTATCCGATCCTGAATTCAATATATCCCGTGGTATCGACCTCATACTCAGTGCGGCTGACTACGCAACCATCTTACTAACTGGCATTCACCGAAATTCAACAAGTAATATTATAGCACAAAATACCCAATTAGGCTGGGTTATCTTTGGTAACAATAATCATCGAAATCCACATCTTGGAAAAGGTATTATCGAATGTTACTGCGTGAAGGTAGAATTGGATCATCTACTTCGGAAGTTCTGGGAACTAGAAGAAGTTAGCGTTGGAAATAAATTAACGCAAGATGAGCAGTATTGTAACGAATTTTTCGATAAAACTACCAAACGCACTAAAAATGGAAGATATGTAGTGAGATTGCCAGTTAAGTCCGAATCGACTCTTCTGCAATTATCGTCAACGCGATACGCCGCATTATCGTCACTTAACCATTTGGAGCGTCGCTTAAACAAAGACAGTGAGTTGTGTAATTTATATCATACGTTCATGAACGAATATTATGCACTTGGGCATATGGAAATTTGTCGCTATAATAACGATGAACGTATTAACTATTTGCCACATCGCAACGTGTGGAAGGAATCGAGTACCACTACCAAGCTGAGGGTTGTCTTCAATGCATCAAAACGCAGTAATCATGGAATTTCGCTTAATGATTGTTTGCACACAGGTCCAAAATTACAAAATGACCTTTCTACTGTTATATTAAACTGGCGTCGATATCGCATTGGGTTTACAGCTGATATTGCAAAAATGTATCGACAAATTTTAGTTAACCCGGCAGATACAGACTTACAGCGCATAGTGTGGCGAACAAATCAACAAGAAGAGCCAATAACTTACAGATTGCTAACCGTGACTTATGGAGTCAACTGTGCACCTTTCTTGGCTATTAAGGTTTTACAAACACTTGCTCGAGATGAGGGAGAACGATACCCGAATGCCGCAGCCACTCTTTTATCTGAGTTTTATGTAGACGACGTCTTGTCCGGTGCTAACACGATTGATGAAGCGCTTCAATTAAAAACCGAATTACAACAATTATTACAAGCTGGAGGTTTCACATTACGAAAATGGATATCTAATTCTTCTGAAGTACAAGCTGAGGCAGATTTCAACGAATGCAATCGCTCATGTGAATTGCCATATGAAACTCAATCGAAAGCGTTGGGTGTCGTGTGGAAGACTATTTCTGATAGTTTTGGATATCAAGTAAATTTCGACTTTTCTGACACTGTATTTACTAAACGACAATTTCTCTCTAATGTCGCCAAATTGTTTGACCCTTTGGGTTTTTTAGCACCAGTATTGATAAAGGGAAAACTGATTTTACAACAATTATGGATTCTCGGGGTGGATTGGGACGAAGAATTGCCTGCCCATATTCAAGAGAAGTGGATCACTTTTCGATCTGAACTAAAGGGCCTTAGTGACATCCAAATTCCTCGTTGGATATATACATCAAGTAACAATATCGCATATGAATATCATGCATTCGCCGATGCATCTACATACGCGTATGCCGCTGTGGTATATTTAAAAACCATATCAGCCTCTGGTGTCAATATAGCATTACTTTCCGCTAAAACAAAGATTGCACCTATCAAGAAGGTGACCATACCACGTCTGGAGCTATGCGCAGCACTTTTGGCTGCAAAATTAGTAACCAAGGCTAGGAATATTCTCAACCTTTCCTCAACTTCAACGTTTCTGTGGTCAGATTCAACCACCACTATTGCATGGATTCAGTCTAACCCTGGTCAATTAAAAGATTTTGTTGCAAATCGAACCATTCAGATTCTTGAGATGACATCAAGTGATCAATGGAAGTATATACGCACGCAAGATAACCCTGCGGATTGTGCCTCGAGAGGTATATCGTCTAAGCAGCTTATTGATCATCCACTATCTTGGTCAGGCCCAAAGTGGTTACTTTGTCCACAATGCGAGTGGCCAACACTGCGGCCACGAATTTTATCTAATTTACCTGAAATGAGAGATAGACAAATAGCAACTATACAGGTCGCATCAACTGACTCGTCGATTTTAACTAAGTTCTCGAAACTCAACAAATTGTTGGCCGTTACGTCTTGGTGCCAGCGCTTTATTCTTCATTCATGTGGAAAACCACACTCGACTGCTCCGTACTGTGAGTGGGCAGAACGGTACACTGCGTTGAAATCTTGGACAAAGCGAGTGCAACAAACAGAGTTCAGTCGAGAAATAAAACAATTGCAGACGCAAAAATCTGTGGATAAGAAAAGTAAACTCTTCAAATTAAATCCAATGTTAGATGCTGAGGGTATAATGCGTGTTGGTGGGCGGCTCAAACATGCAAATTTATCGTTGAATGCGCGGTATCCTATGATTCTGCCTGATAATCATCACTTTACGTTTCTCATTATTCAACAGGTTCATGAACAATTACTTCATGCAGGTACACAAGCAACACTCTACCACATCCGTCAAAAATTTTGGATAATCAATGGCCGAACTGTCGTCAAACGAATCATTCGGAAATGTATGAGATGTTTTCGACAAACCTGTCGACCATCGACACAACTAATGGGGCAACTGCCTAGTGAAAGATGCAATGTTTCGCTCCCTTTCACACATACCGGTGTGGATTATGCGGGTCCGTTTTATGTACGCACAACAAAGGGCAGAGGTCATCGCGCATATAAAGGCTACGTCGCAGTATTCGTTTGTTTTGCTACCAAGGCTTGTCATTTGGAGCTTGTCAGCGATATGACTACCGACGCCTTTCTTGCAGCAATAAAGCGATTTGTTGCTACACGAGGACTCTGCACGGATATCTACAGTGATTGTGGCACAACTTTCGTCGGTGCAAACATGTTAATGAAAAGCGAATGTCATGCACTAAAGGCTCAACTCAATAACGCTGCTGTGTATTCTTCGCGCATCGGAATAAACTGGCATTTTATTCCACCAGCTGCTCCTAACTTCGGTGGCCTCTGGGAGGCAGGAGTTAAAAGCATAAAAGTTCACCTTAAGCGCGTTGTTGGAACAACAACCTTAACTTTCGAAGAGTTTTATACCGTTTTAAAGGCAATTGAAGCGTGTCTCAATTCGAGACCACTGACTGCGCTTACGGATGATCCTGATGACTTCACACCATTAACCCCAGGTCATTTTTTGGTCGGAAGGCCGCTTACTCTGGTTCCCGACATCCAGCCACTTGACAACAAGATGACCTATACCAATCGATGGAAACTGCTCTCGCAAATGTACCACGACTTCTGGCGCAGATGGTCGTGTGAATACTTACAAGGACTACATGCCAGAACAAAATGGCGTCAAGAACAGAACAACATTGAAATTGGACAATTTGTTCTTATACGAGACGAGCGACTTCCTCCAACTCAATGGGCTATGGGCCGAGTAATAGACATCCACGCTGGTGTCGATGGTCTCGTCCGAGTCGTGACTTTAAAGACCAAATCTACTACCCTGAAGCGTTCAATAAGCAAACTTTCAATACTGCCAATTGAATCTTCGCATGAAGCCAAAATTTGATTCAACTCTTTCGTCGCCAGTTGGACGAGGTGGGCGGAATGTTCAATATTTTAATCGGGCAATGCTTCCTGCAGTGTTCGATACTGTGATCTGGAAAGGCTTCATTTACATCGTTTGGCATCACCGAAAATATTGACGCTTTTTGGTTTTATACACCATTTTTTATGTGTGTTTTTTTTTCTCTCTCTCTCTCTCGATATCCGGCGAAAAAACGACTTCACTTTATAATCGTCTAATAAAGTTGCGAAAAATCTGTTCAACTACAACCGAGTTTCAATAAAAGTACATTGACTTCCTCTCAGAGTATGAAACTCTATCGCATATGGCTCGCGTACAAGCCGTTGACTCGCAGAAAGCCGGCATATTCTACCTGCCACATCATGGTGTCGTTCGTGAAAACAGCTCTACAACGAAATTACGCGTTGTGCTTAATGGTTCAGCACCGACGACGTCCGGAGCCTCTCTTACCGATTGCCTTCACATTGGACCCAAATTGCAAAGTGACCTGGCGGATGTAATTCTGCGTTGGCGACGCCACAATTATGTTTTTGTTGCTGACATCAAGATGATGTACCGACAAATACTGGTTCATTCCGCTGATAGGGACTACCAGCTCATCTTATTGAGCCCATCGGGTATACCACAAGAATTTCAATTGTGCACCGTTACCTACGGCCTAGCTTGTGCACTATATCTCGCCCTACAAGTAATCCGGCAGCTGGCTGAAGACGAAAGGGCTCGCTTTCCGTTAGCCGTTGACATCTTGCGCTACGAGATGTGTGTTGACGACGTTCTTTGCGGCGGTGACAGCGTCGAGACTGCACAAGAGAAGGCATCCCAGTTATGCGACCTGCTCATGGCGGGCGGGTTCCCTCTGCAAAAATGGTCGAGCAATGATCCCGCAATCCTTGCAAGTGTGGCTCCAGGCGATAAAGACATATCATCTCATAATTTCAACGGACATCATCTCTCCCGCACGCTTGGCCTTTCTTGGGACTCTTTCAGAGATGCATTCGTGTTTCAATTCCCACCGCTTTCCTCGCTCACTACAATAACTTAACGAACAGTACTCTCTCTCGCATCGCACAAATATTCGACCCATTGGGCTGGATTACCCCTATTATAATAACCGCCAAGATTTTCATGCAGAAGCTCAAATGTGACTGGAACTCTCCGCTGCCCCCTTCTATGATTCAAGTTTGGCAAACATTCGAAAACTCTCTCGCTGAGTCGCCTCCGATCTTTATACCCCGATGGTTCGGTGTATCTTCATCTTATCTCGCGACCGAAATTCACGGCTTCTCCGACGCTTCTCATGACGGTCTTGGTGCAGTCGTATATCTCCGAGTGTACAACGACTTGCACACAGTGCAAGTTTCAATCCTCGCTGCGAAGAGCAAAGTCGCACCGTTTGCGCAGCAAACTATACCGCGTCTCGAGCTCTCAGCTGCCGTCTTACTAGTACGTCTTGTAAAACGTGTTCTTCCGGTACTAAATCTTCCGGTACTAAACATCTCAATGGAAAGAATACGTCGCAAATCGGGTCGCCTTCATTCAAACCGAAGTTCCTAAAGCGTATTGGCACCACATCGCTGGAATAGAAAACCCAGCTGACTGCGCATCACGCGGTCTAAATCCAAACTCTTTGGCAAATCTCACGCTGTGGGGGTCGGGACCAAGTTGGCTCTTTCAACCATCAACTGTATGGCCTCAGCAGGCCTATTCACGATTGGACCACACCAACCTTGAGCGCAGATCTTCGCCTACTGTTGCTGCTGTGGCTGTTCCCGGATTCGCACAGTGGGACCTCGTCGAAAGATATTCCTCACTACGCAAGCTCGTACGTGTCACCGCTTGGATCTTCCGCACCCGTGACAAATTCCGAAAACAGCATCTCATTCGGCAATTCATTGTCACCCTCTCAAATCGCTGCTGCTGAGCTGTTCTGGGTCAAACACAACAAGCCTACTTCGCATCAGAGCTCACAACGCTGAAATTAATGCAAGGACATTGTTTTGTCGTGAGTACTCTATTGGATGAAAGTTATGACCATCGTCGCGGCCAAAGGCAGTTTATATAAAACGACTTTTATGCAAAAACCTGGCCTCACCGTGAATATTTGGCTGGTTGAGGGTTATGATCGTAGCTGCGGCCGAAGGCCACCTACATTAAAGGACTTTAGTGCAACAAGTTTATTTCATCGTGACTATTCTGCTGGTTGAGGGTTATGATCATTTCCGCGGCCGAAAGCCGCTTATATCAAAGGACAATTATGCAATGACTTTATGTTATCGTGTGTACTCTGTTGGATGAAGGTTATGACCCTTGCCGCGACCGAAACCCGCTTATCTAAAGCGACTTTTATGCATAACCTGATTTCACCGTGAGTATTCGGCTGGTTGAGGGTTATGATCCTATACAAAAGGACTTTAGTGCAAAAACTTCATTCCTCGTGAGTATTCTGAAATGTATATAAAAGAACATTTATGCAAGGACTTTATTTTATCGTGGGTATTCTGTTGGATGAAGGTTATTGCCGTTACTGTTCGTAGACTTGCTCTAGTATATCATGCGATACATCGTTTGAAAGATAAAAGGCAGGACTTTTTAAAAACGGTAATTTTTTAAAAGTGTAATTTTGGTACTTTAATGTGTTAGTTTAGGAGGGAAATATATTTTTGTATACAAAGAATGAACATATTTTTACATGAGTAGGTATAACTCTTTAATTGTACTGATATCGACAAAAGAGTTCATTATATAAATGGTAGATAATAGAAATACCTTCGAAATTGTATATTTGCCAGCATGATATCTCAATTGGTTATCGATTTATAATGTTGTATTTAATGAAAATTTAAAAGGCGTACAGCATTCAATTTTAATTTCAATAAACTTTCAGTTAGCATTTGGATGAGTAGAACTAGACAGCAACTCTTGCGTATCACTTGCGATCTTATGACATGGTAGTTGCAGGAGACCTTGCTATTCATTCAGACAATTATAATTTAATGTACGCTTTTTTGTTAAGCAAACTGCTCAGAATTAGCGACGGTTGCTAGTATTTTATTACATAAATAAACTGTTGACTTTCAGGCCCAAACAATCAATGGAATTCCAGGAAATCAATGTTACAGACCCAAACAATTCGCGGAATTGCATGTTACAGACCCAAACAATATTTGAGTTGCAGACCCTAATGATATTTCGGTCTAAAATTCCCACCACTTTTGTTTAGATATTCCAACTTAGATCTTGATCTATAAAATTAAATTATATTTCATGTACACTTTTATGCTTTAAGCTGTGTAAATGCATTGTGACCATTATATATCTAATAATTTATCGGCAAAAACGATAATGGAGTGACTTATTTAATGGGGCAAAGCATTCCAAAGAGGGTAAAATAAATTAAACAAATATTTAAAACAATTTACTTAAACAAATTGTGCATGTTGCTTTATTAACATTACCCTAAATCCAAGTGCCGAACTCGCCGAACTCGCCCTAAATCCACTCGCCGAAGTAATTAAATTGCAGTAGATGTGTTTTAATAATCTTCACCTTAAATTAAAATATTGTTAATAATTTATGAGAATATAAACGAAATGAAATGTGGTATAACGTGTTAATGATTTTTCGAAATGAACTGTTTTTCTTAATAGGCTAATCAAAGCATTCAAGTCAATTTTACAAAATAAGCGATGGTAAAATTAATTAAACAAATATTCAAAAGAATTTATTTAATAATGTAATTATTAATAATAATGTGAATTAATGTGAATACTTTATATTTTCTATCTTCACTTTGAAGTAATATAAATAATTTAACAGTTTATTTTTCTATCCTGAATAGTTTAGTTCAATTTAGTGTATTCAGTTCAATTCAATATAAACATTGAAAATATATATGACATGATTTATTTGCATTTACTTGCACACACCCTCGTTTTTCAACATAATTGTGATGAATTCATCCTTAAGAGAAACTCTTAAAAAAGAAAATGCATTTAAATACTGGCGTTGGCATACCTTAATTATTTTTTGGCTTCGCAGCTAGATTTGACCATTTTAGTGTTACCTGATTATGCGGCTCGTAGTGCCTTAAGTACATTTTTAGCATTTGTATGAAAACAGTGTTGCCTGCATTTTGTAATGTGGTATAAACTAAATTTTATCGTTAATTATAAAAAAAGAATCATTAAACCAATATATTAAACCATTATGGCACGCTAAATGAGCTTGAAACTACTTTTCGATTTAGAACATTTCACCATTTTTGGTATAGAACAAGATTATGTAGGTCACTTTTGTATGTAATATCAAAGAATTCAATAATATCTATACGTAATTTTGATAGTCTTCAGTTCAAGCATTTACTTACGTATTGAATTTTTTGTAATCCTTGATATTACCATAATTCATGTAATAAGTAAGTACAAAATTAAATTAAGACTATAATGTAATATCTTAATACTTTAACAATAAAAACGGTATCTAACCTGTGGATAAGAAGCAATGAATTTGTAATAAACAAATAAAAAATCAAAGAAAACACTCTTGCTCCCGGAGTTAACATATTGTGAGAGTACTAAAATTTAGATCTCTTAAAAATTATTTATATACTTATAACTAATACTTACAAATAATACTAAACTAATAATACAATATTATTAATATTATTAATAAACAATAATAATTAATTACAAATAATACTAAACTAAAAACTTAAATCTACATATAAATCTACAAAAACAAGGTCAATGTAATTTTCTTATCCCCTGTGAGAACCAGGAAGGGTTTTTTTATAAAAATTATGACATAACGAAAACAGATCTAAATTTGTAGGTTCCTCATTTTGGAAACCAAATGGCGACAAATAAGTTGTATTTGACCAACTAAATTGTTTTTGTTGATTGAAGAAGTCGACAATGTGAGGGTTACTGTGGTGAGCGGATCTAATTATAAATTTATTTAAGATATCACAAATGTAGATACCAATAGGTATTATTTTAGCCTCTGAATACACAAAACGGTTGGAATATCTTTTTGTGGGACTTTGGGAATATTTACCGATACAATGTCTCAGCACTTTACGCTCCAAAATTTCAAATTATTTAATGATTGTAGGAGATACACTAAACCAAATTGGAAAGCCATAAAGAAAAACCGATCTTATACAAGTTTTGTAAAGCAACAGTTTCGTTTTCTGAGGTAAATTTTTGTAAGAAAATATTTTTGAAAGCGAACCTAAGATTTTATAAGATTTTTTTAGTGCCGATCTTGCATGTTTGTTGAATTTAAAAAGGTTGTAGAAGTTAATACCGAGATATTTAATATTATTTTTAAAAGTAATTTCTGAGCCATTCAAATTTAATTGTAATGTTTTGCTTTCTGGGACTACAAAAGATTTGCATTTTCCTGAAGCATTTCTAAAGCAGATAGCTTCGCATTTGGAGGTATTAATTTTAATTCCCCAATAGTCGTAAAAATTTTTTACTGATGATAAGTGCTGCATTACGTTATTTAACGCAATTTTCGGAGATTCATGATGAGAATAAAGAAGGGAGTCGTCAGCGTATAATAGCCCTGTGGAAGATGATTCGAAATGTGGAAAGTCAGACATGAAAATACTATAAAGATGAGGGGCTAAAATAGAGCCTTGGGGAACTCCACAGCTTATATCACCTAAATTGGAATATGTTCCATTGAGTTGTACAATAAATTTTCTATTGGTGAAAAAGCTCTTAAAAAGTTTAATAATTGAGGGATCAAACCCAATTCTCACCATTTTAAACAGAATTCCATTATGAAAAGCTCGGTCAAAAGCCTTTTCAATATCAAGGGAGACTGCAACAGTACACAAACGATTGCGTATGTTAGAAATAATGTCATTTTGAAATTTCAATAAGGCATCAACTGTGGAATGATTTTTTTTAAAACCGAATTGTAAATTTGGTATATATGATGAATTAATTCCGTGATCCATTTTAATCCGAATAATATTTTCGAAAAGCTTCCCCAGATTTGATAATAAAGATATAGGCCGCAAGTTAGATATTTCGTGATTGTTAGGTTTTTTTTGTATAGGAATAATTTTAGAAACTTTCCAAGAATCAGGAAAATAGCAATTGCTTAAGCAATTGTTGAAAATAATTGTAATAAATTCGAATGCTTTCATTGGAAATTTGTTAATTAAAAAATTAGAAAGATTGTCTAATCCAAATGACTTTTTGTTATTAAGTTTTTTCACACAAGAAAGAACTTCGTCCACAAAAGTCAGTTCTGGAAGATGATGTGAATTAACAGCTGATGAATCATGATTAAATGAGAAATTATTTAAAGACATTTGTGAAAAGGTTCTATTTAAAGTTTCTTCTATAAACGAAAAATCTCTGAATGAAGAACAGTCATTATAAATATAAGAAAAATGTTCGTGTAATTTTCGCAATTTTATTACGTCGTCCTCTAATATTACACCATTTATTGACAGGTTCCTAATTTCACTTTTTTTTTAATTGATGTTAGTTTATATATTTGTCTGTGTGCTCTTGGACCAGGTTTAATTTTTTTCAATTTATCATTAAAAATTTGTGATTGCTCTAACTCAACTTGCCTTTTAATTAAAATATTTAAGAGCTGAATTTGTTTTGAAAGGAGCAAATAGTCAGGATTTGAATGATTTAAATGTCTATGGTAAATATGTTTCAAATTTTTTTGCCAACGGTATTTAATTTTAAACAATTTTTTAATGTTATCCGAGACAGTAAATTTTGTGTGTTTTACAGTTTTATCCGAATGAATAAAAGATACTTGATTAACTGAATTCGAGAAATGCATGATGAAGTCATCTATTTCTGAATTGCTTAAATTTTTGGCCGGATTTGGAAATTTTTTTAGAATTTCTTGAGTTAAGTCCTTTTTAAATAATTCCCAGTTAGTTTTTTTAAAGGTGGTAAAACTAATCGAAGGTTGAACAAGAATTTCAAAACTAGAGAATTTAATATCAATTTTAAGAGGGAAATGATCTGAAAATGTTGGGAGACTGGAGATATTGAAATTTGGGTTAATGATATTGACTACATTTGAAGAAATTAGAAAATGGTCCAGAAAAGAAAATCCATTAGGATAAGAGGGAGTAGAGTCTGACAGTCTTACGAAAGATAAAGAATAGTGTTGCAACCAATTATTAAATGCGTTACCATTGGAGTTGTTAATGATGTCACCCCAGGCAACGTTTTTGGCATTAAAGTCCCCACCTATAAAAGTTCCATCAAAATTTTGTGTAAAGTGTGCTAAGGCCGAAAGCCCGTCATAAATTTTAGATTGTTGAAAATTGCAAGGAATGTAAATAGATCCAAAGAGAAATTTTTTACTAATGCCGTTAACTAATGAATTGATTATAACAAATAGATTTGGAAAACTTAAGCCAGAAATGTTAACTTTAGAAAATTTATATGATTTTCTTATCGCTATGCCAACTCCCAGAGGGCTGTTGTCCCGAAGAAACGTGTATTCCTCTAAATAAATTTTTTGATTCAGTCGTAGATGTGTTTCTTGTATGAATGCAATGTCAATGTTATTGAATTTTAACAAATTTAGTAAATCAAGCCTACGACTCACTTCAATAAGAGATCTTACGTTAAACGATAAAAGACTTAGAGAATTATGGGCCATAATAGTAATTTACATGGTTTAGAAGATTTAAGCAGCGTTTCTTAGCTTCATTAGTAGAGAGAGATTTGTATTCAGAAAGGAACATTTTCAATTTGTCTTCGAGAGAAAGCTCTTCTGGTTTGCCCAAGAATTTAGCAATTTTTAAAAATTCTTCTACAAGAGAAGATTTCTCAATCGTTTTAGGTTCAGAGTTCTTAAACAAACTTGAAAAAGATTTTTTAGGTTGAATAAAGTTTATATTCGAAACCGATTTCATAATATTAGCAGAAGCCAAGGATTTTCTTTCAGAAGATTCATGTTTCAGTTGTTTTTTGTTCAAAACATATCTTTTATAAACTGAACAACCTTTAAAATTAGAAGGATGGCCACGTTGCTGACAGTTCACACAAAAGGGTAGATCAGTACTGTTCGAAATGAATTGACATTCGCCTGGGCCGTGCAATTGATCGCATTTAACACATGCAAAGGGCCTGTTACAGTTTCGGGACATATGGCCCCATTTTTGGCAACGCCAACACTGAACTTCGTGTTTCGTGTCTTTGGGGGATTACCAAGAAATTTTTTGATGAAGGAGGGAATGAATACCGGTAATTTCTTTAAATGGCTTTCCAGTAAATAATGTAATTAAGAAGAGGCCAGTATCATGATTGTTTTTTCTCGAAAAGGCAGTAGTGAATTTAGAAACTGTCTCCACTGTATTTGGAACTAAAAGATCAATCGCATTCTTAATCTCTTCAAGTTCTGTTTTGTAATAAAGACCACGTAAAACCAATCTGACACGTTTCATTTCTTTTGGCGTATAGGTGAAAGAATCTATGTTTCTTTCTTTGAGCAACTGCATCATCTCAGAATGAGTTGATACGTCCTTCAAATATAGCTTACTCTTGAACTTGTTTTTGTTCACAATTTTAAATGTTATATTTTTTCTTTTAGTTGTTTGACTAATTCTTGTATATTCACTTTAAATAAGAAAATAGGAGGGCAGAAAGACTTATCTATTTGTGTTAGATCCTTGGATCTTGAATTTCGTTGACTGCTGGACGTTGCGGCACAAGTGTCTGCTTGAATGTCTAATTCACCCAAGATTGCGAACCTGTTTTGTGAATTTGTCTGAATTGTAACTGGTACACGTTGTTGTTGATCTTGACTTCGTGAAGAAAATGTGGCCAGATCGAGTTTGACATCTTTAGAAGTCTTACGTCGTTTGGATTTTACTTTATCCGTGTTTATACCAAAATCACAATCCATCACATCTGTTCTTTGTAGAGTTTCGGTAACGTTTACTGGCTGCAAATTAACACCATTTTTTGAAATGTATTTATCCGGAGGAATATTTTCTGCTATATTAACAGCTGCCACCATTGAATTGTGATGCTCCAATTTGAATAGGGCTCCAGAAAATTATTAATAGAAAATTTTCTTTTTTTTTTAGTTGATAAAATTTCTTTTTTTTTCAACGGAAGAAAATACGACTGCTCTGTTCAGCAAACAATTGAATTTGTTTCTTACGTATTGAATTATTGAGATTGTTACGTAAAACATACTCGTACAATTTATGTACACGCTTCAATGGGTTTCATCGGTTTCGTATTTTTTAGGTTTCTTTTTTATACTTAACTTGCAGCGCTGGGCCTTTTTCACTATGTATTTTTTCAACACGATTTTTAAATTTGCAAAATATAAATTTTTTTAAACATTCCAAAGATTTCAAATTTTCTTAAAAAATGCCAAGTGTGCGAGTATGCAGTAAAGTTTGATATGCAGGCGGTGGTCACCTTTTCAGGTTTCCGGACGCTGCCACCGATGGATCACGGTAAGTTATTGGTCAAGCGGACGCAAGTGTTTTCCAATTGGAAGCTCCAGTTTTTCCAATTGGAAAACCTGAAATGTTCGATTTAGGTGATAATGTAAGGTGTGTAGCTCTGATATGGGAATTTTTAATTTGAATAACCAAGATTATAATCCAATTGAGGGTAAAAATATTTGTGATCTGGGTTTGTCTAGAAGTTATAGCTCAATAAAACAAAAGAGCAATTAATAAAAATCAGTATCAAAATTTTCTAAATTAGGGTTATACACTGCATGCTGGGTACAAATAGGTATCGAGTTAAAATTAATTTTACACGAATTGATAAAAAAGTGAATACCTATATACAGCCTTGATCCTTGCAGCCGCCGAAGGCCGCCATATATGAACACTTTTTTCACAAACAATATTATATTTGTCTTAGTATTTTACGTGCTGTGGGTTTTAATCCTTGCCATATATGAACGCTTGTAATTGTTAAGACCTTAACTGAATTGACTACTCAATCTGGCCACTCTTTCTGTTTCGAGTCTCTCTAAAGAAAAGACTCGAATTTTGACAGCAGCATCTTAGCATTTTTAGTATACATTCTTTTTAATGAGGAACTTTCTTTCGTGTGCATCTAAGATTTATTCTCGTTCGTTTTTTAACATTGAAAAGACAATCAGTATCTCCGTATTAATAAAGACCGATCAACTGTGAATTTCTTTGTGTGGAGGAACCCTTTTACGGTGGTATTAAATGACTAAATAAAGTGTTATAATATTGGAAATCTCGGCGCATCAAATAATGAATTAATAATTAAAACAAGAATTACGATCAGAAAAAGAGAAGCAAAATACAGGACCTGTTGTTTATTTTATGTTTAATTGATGTACTTTGAATTATTGTTCAATATTAACAAAATTAATAAACTATTTTCAATAAGAGAAAAAATTAACTTTATATTTTGAATCAACCTCAAATTCTCATAACATTATTTTTTGGTCCTTCGAGCCGGATCAGAGGCATTGCTATGCCTACATTCTCTGCAATGGTCGCCGTCCAGCAGAATGGAGAATTTGAAAAAAATGAGTAAGGACAAAATCACTCACGAAGTGCTCACCGCTCGGCTGGAATTGCTCGATTCCTATTGGAAAAAATTCTCAAGTAACCACGATGATATGCTCCTGTCTCATTTCGATGAAAATAAAGATGCTCCATATTTTGAAAATGACTGGTTCAATGACGGTGCCGAAGTGTACGTGAAAATTAAAGCAGTGATTAAGCATATGATTCACAATATTATGCCTGCAGCTTCCACTCATGCGTCTGCGTCCATTCCAACAAATCTTACTGTCTCGCGTGCGTTGCCAAAAATATCGCTTCCAAAGTTTTCCGGTGAATATCACGAATGGCTGACATTCCGCGATCTGTTTCAGTCATTGGTAGTTGATAAGGACGACATCTCTGCTGTTGAGAAACTGCATTATCTCAAGACGCATTGCGAAGGCGAAGCGGCGCGCTTACTGTCAACATTCTCAATCACCGAAGCTAATTTCTCACGCGCTTGGGACGCGCTCGTTGTTCGTTATCATAATAAACGTGCACTTCTAGCTTCGTATTTCGATCGGCTTCAAAAATTAAAACCTGGCAACGCTGCAGTTGGCGATCTAAAACATTTAATGGCCACAATGCATTAATTAAACGCAGCACTGGAGGCTCTCGAGGTTCTGCCTAAGGACAATTGGAATTTATTTCTACTACATTTTTTATCAAATCGCCTAGACGCTGACATCCGTAAAGATTGGGAAATCAAGCTGGGAATCTCTGACTCGTTACCTACACTATCATCTTTCGAGGATTTTGTTAATGGCCGGATTCGCGCTCTTGAGCTGCTCGAGCTTGCTCCAGTTTCGAAACAATCCCAATTTCAAACATATGCTCTCACACCGAGAATGAAGGTAACAGCTCGTTCGCATGCCGTCACTACTCCAGCATTCCGGTGCTCTTTTTGTCGTTCAGCGCACTACATTTCGTCATGCCCACTTTTCGCCGCTAAACCGCTGTCAGAACGGCGTGACTTCGTTCAAGTAAAACAACTTTGCTTCAACTGCCTCGGAGAGCATCGAGTGAACCAATGTCGTACATCAAAGCGCTGTCGTGCTTGCGGAGAACTTCATCATACTCTTTAGCATTCAGCTCACAAAGCGACCGCGCCTTCAAGCTCATCACAAAGATCTTCGGAGCCGATACCGTCGACACACCCAACAGCTCCTAGTGAGCCTTCGGCTTTTTCAAACGCAACCTCGCCAGCGCATTCACATTGTGCTGTCTTAGATGACAACCTAACTCGAACTGCAACCTTACTCGCCACTGCTGTTGTAATCTTGGAATCCGAATCAGGTCAGAAAATAGCAGCTCGCGCTCTACTGGATCAGGGTTCCGAATTATCATTCGTGTGTGAATCACTTGCTCAAGCTCTCAAATTACTTCGAACCAGAGCCTCTATACCAGTAGTTGGAATCGGTTCTCACGCCGCAGGCTCCACCAAAGGCAAGGCCACTCTAAGCATTCGATCACGATTTGATTCCGAGATTCAGCACAGGGCCATCGTGTACATCCTACCGCAGCTCACCGGCCGCATACCAGCTGGTCATGTAAAAATCTCATCTTGGCCGCATCTTGAAAATCTTAAACTTGCTGATCCGAATTTCTCAACACCAAGCCGTATCGACATTATTCTCGGAGCCGACCTCTATGGCACCCTTCTTCGCGGTCCGATGCGTCGTGGTGGACCACAAGCTCCTGTTGCTCAGCTCACAACACCCGGGTGGGTTATTTCAGGCCCAGGCGTCGCGTCATCTCCTTCCTTAGCTACTTCCCGTGTTGCGCACTCAGTCTCCACCTCTCACGATCATGATATTTATACGCTCATGCAGCGCTTCTGGGAACAGGAAGAAGTTCCAGCACTCACAGCTAAGCCTCTCACGTCAGCAGAGGAAGCTTGCGAAACTCATTTCAAGAATACACATTCTCGCATTTCTTCTGGACGTTACGTCGTACGCTTACCATTCTGCATATCTCCGAACATTCTCGGTAATTCTCGAGCAGCCGCAAACAGGATGCTCCAACGCACACAACGGATGCAATCTGATGTAGCTTTCGGTCAACTGTACATTGACTTCCTCTCAGAGTATGAAACTCTATCGCATATGGCTCGCGTACAAGCCGTTGACTCGCAGAAAGCCGGCATATTCTACCTGCCACATCATGGTGTCGTTCGTGAAAACAGCTCTACAACGAAATTACGCGTTGTGCTTAATGGTTCAGCACCGACGACGTCCGGAGCCTCTCTTACCGATTGCCTTCACATTGGACCCAAATTGCAAAGTGACCTGGCGGATGTAATTCTGCGTTGGCGACGCCACAATTATGTTTTTGTTGCTGACATCAAGATGATGTACCGACAAATACTGGTTCATTCCGCTGATAGGGATTACCAGCTCATCTTATTGAGCCCATCGGGTATACCACAAGAATTTCAATTGTGCACCGTTACCTACGGCCTAGCTTGTGCACCATATCTCGCCCTACGAGTAATCCGGCAGCTGGCTGAAGACGAAAGGGCTCGCTTTCCGTTAGCCGTTGACATCTTGCGCTACGAGATGTGTGTTGACGACGTTTTTTGCGGCGGTGACAGCGTCGAGACTGCACAAGAGAAGGCATCCCAGTTATGCGACCTGCTCATGGCGGGCGGGTTCCCTCTGCAAAAATGGTCGAGCAATGATCCCGCAGTCCTTGCAAGTGTGGCTACAGGCGATAAAGACATATCATCTCATAATTTCAACGGACATCATCTCTCCCGCACGCTTGGCCTTTCTTGGGACTCTTTCAGGGATGCATTCGTGTTTCAATTCCCACCGCTTTCCTCGCTCACTACAATAACTTAACGAACAGTACTCTCTCGCATCGCACAAATATTCGACCCATTGGGCTGGATTACCCTTATTATAATAACCGCCAAGATTTTCATGCAGAAGCTCAAATGTGACAGGGATTCTCCGCTGCCCCCTTCTATGATTCAAGTTTGGCAAGCATTCGAAAACTCTCTCGCTGAGTCGCCTCCGATCTTTATACCCCGATGGTTCGGTGTATCTTCATCTTATCTCGCGACCGAAATTCACGGCTTCTCCGACGCTTCTCATGACGGTCTTGGTGCAGTCGTATATCTCCGAGTGTACAACGACTTGCACACAGTGCAAGTTTCAATCCTCGCTGCGAAGAGCAAAGTCGCACCGTTTGCGCAGCAAACTATACCGCGTCTCGAGCTCTCAGCTGCCGTCTTACTAGTACGTCTTGTAAAACGTGTTCTTCCGGTACTAAATCTTCCGGTACTAAACATCTCAATGGAAAGAATACGTCGCAAATCGGGTCGCCTTCATTCAAACCGAAGTTCCTAAAGCGTATTGGCACCACATCGCTGGAATAGAAAACCCAGCTGACTGCGCATCACGCGGTCTAAATCCAAACTCTTTGGCAAATCTCACGCTATGGGGGTCGGGACCAAGTCGGCTCTTTCAACCATCAACTGCATGGCCTCAGCAGGCCTATTCACGATTGGACCACACCAACCTTGAGCGCAGATCTTCGCCTACTGTTGCTGCTGTGGCTGTTCCCGGATTCGCACAGTGGGACCTCGTCGAAAGATATTCCTCGCTACGCAAGCTCGTACGTGTCACCGCTTGGATCTTCCGCGCCCGTGACAAACAAAACATTTCAAGAAAGGCCGCGTAAATATTTACTTTTACGTAATTAGGTTTTTGTTGTATGGTAATAGGTATTAAAAGTAATGTAATAGGTATTAAAGAAAAAATTATTTCTATTGTTTCTCGTGCTTCGACTTGTTTTATTTTTGGTGAATCGTCACACTTCACATTTAGAAATCTAATTAACTAAAAAATTTTAAGATCGCCCGTCATTATGGGTTTTGGAGTACTTAAACATTCAAAACACAACGTTATATCTCTGCAACCGATCGAGATAGGACACTGGCATATATACTATTTCAAAGGTATTTAATTTATTGTCTACCATTGAAATAGAATATATCTTTGTCGATATCAATGCTGTTACAGAGTTATTTAAATTTTGATACAAATATGTACACTCTTTGTATAAAAAAATATTTTTCCCTCTCAAACCAATACACTGAGGTTCCAAAAAATTCCTTTTTTATTAAAAGGAAAAATTTTTACCTTTCAAACGATGTATTGCGTGATATACTAACTGCCTCAGTTTATAGAGTTTATATAATTAAATAGTGCTTGTAGGGGCAAAGGCCTACATAAAAACAATTTAGTGCAAGTGCAGTATTTTACCGTATGCCTCTGGTTGAGGGTTGTGATCATTTCCGTGGCCGAAGGGCACTTATATGAAAGGATATTAATGCAAGGACATTGTTTTGTCGTGAGTACTCTATTGGATGAAAGTTATGACCATCGCCGCGGCCAAAGGCCGTTTATATAAAACGACTTTTATGCAAAAACTTGGCCTCACCGTGAATATTTGGCTGGTTGAGGGTTATGATCGTAGCTGCGGCCGAAGGTCACCTACATTAAAGGACTTTAGTGCAACAAGTTTATTTCATCGTGACTATACTGCTGGTTGAGGGTTATGATCATTTCCGCGGCTGAAAGCCGCTTATATCCAAGGACAATTATGCAATGACTTTATATTATCGTGTGTACTCTGTTGGATGAAGGTTATGGCCCTCGCTGCGACCGAAACCTGCTTATCTAAAGCGACTTTTATGCATAACCTGATTTCACCGTGAGTATTCGGCTGGTTGAGGGTTATGATCCTATACAAAAGAACTTTAGTGCAAAAACTTCATTCCTCGTGAGTATTCTGAAATGTATATAAAAGGACATTTATGCAAGGACTTTATTTTATCGTGGGTATTCTGTTGGATGGAGGTTATTGCCCTTACTCTTCGTAGACTTGCTCTAGTATATCATACATCGTTTGAAAGATAAAAGGCTGGACTTTTTAAAAACGGTAATTTTTTGAAAGTGTAATTTTGGTACTTTAATGTGTTCGTTTAGGAGGGAAATATATTTTTGTATATAAGAATGAACATATTTTTACATGAGTAGGTATAACTCTTTAATTGTACTGATGTCGACAAAAGAGTATATTATATAAATGGTAGGTAATAGAAATACCTTCGAAATTGTATATTTGCCGGCATGATATCTCAATTGGTTATCGATTTATAATGTTGTATTTAATGAAAATTTAAAAGGCGTACAGCATTCAATTTTTATTTCAATAAACTTTCAGTAAGCATTTGGATGTGTAGAACTAGACAGCAACTCTTTCGTATCACCTGCGATCCTATGACATGGTAGTTGCAGGAGACCTTGCTATTCATTCAGACAATTATAATTTAATGTACGCTTTTTTGTTAAGCAAACTGCTCAGAATTAGCAACGGTTGCTGGCATTTTATTACATAAATAAACTGTTTTATAATACCTCTCTAACGGTGTCAGTGTTCTTTGAATATCTATTAAAGTTTAGGAGACATCGGCGGCGATATTTCCAACTTCAAGGGGTTCTATCCCCCTCCTCCAAACGGGAGGAGGCCAAAAGGTTGTTGGTTTTGGGACAGCCACATAGATATGCTAGGGTTAATGAAAGTAAATCAGTTCCAAAATTTCATTAAAAAGGGCTTGGACCCCTATTCTCAACTCTATTATATTAAAGGTAGACAATGGAGGCACCTTCGAAATTTTAGTGTGATATATCGCTTGGTTACGGACACATAATGTTATATTTATCTAATGTTTAATTGCTGCTAAATCCAAAACAGCAGTCTTCCGCAACGAAAATTTGAGTTAGTTATGTTTATGTAAGTGTAACCATGCACCAAAAGTTGAACAAATCGAAGCTCCTGAAGCCGAAATCATACTTGCTACCTAGGCTCCTACGACTGACTTTCACCACTTCAGCACGTATATTTACTCACTCATTTCAACCAGAGATGACGAGTTATGACACTTCGCACCAATCCACATGCATTTGCTCCACACAATCACAGTATGGTACAAATTTAGCCGAAATATGAAACTTATTTCTTAGGAAGCGCGTACTCGCATATACAGCAATTAAAAACATGGGCTTCAAGTAGAAGGTGCTATGGATTTTAAGCCTCAAAGATTTGTTGAATAGGGTTGAGCCTTCTGTGGTTTTTGATTGTTTTCATAAAATTTACTTCGTGATTTTTAAAAAAGAGTTCAGCAATGAATACGGATATCGTATAATTGTGTGGAAAATTGATGTTGTTTTTGGGCTCTCAAGATTCTAAAGCAATATCTGGTACCGAGTTGAGGGTCGTATTGCTTTATGAGATCCCGTTACAATCGATGCAGACCACTTTTGTTTATGCGCGATCACACCACTTTTGTTTATGCGCGGTGTCGTCCTGGAAACTAGATGAAAGCAAACAATACCAACAATAAATCACAAATCCACGTATAGTGTACGTGATGTAAACGATGCATAAAAAATAGACGGCAAATCACATTCCTGCATGGTGAATTGAGTGTCCTATCTCTATATATCTGGCACGTATATTTACCAGAGATAAAGAGATAGGAAACTTCAGACAATGCAACTCTGATTTTGGTTTTTGTAAAGTAGTGTTAGTGATTTTTAGGCCCAAACAATCAATGGAATTCCAGGAAATTTCGGACCCAATTTTTTGGGTTTCAGACCCAAATAATTCGCGGATTTGCATGTTAACATTATTTGAGTTTCAGAGCCTAATGTCATTTCGGTCTAAGATTCCCACCGCTTTTGTTTAGATATTCCAACTTAGATATTGATCTATAAAATTAAATTCTATTTCATGTACACTTTTATGCTTTAAGCTGTGTACATGCATTGTGTGCATACTTTGCTTGATGACCATTATATATCTAATAATTTATCGGCGAAAACATTGCGCTTTTGTAAGCATGATAGCAAATAAATGAAATGAAATTTCGTGTAATAATTTAGTGATTCGCAAGATGGAGTGACTTATTTAATGGGGCAAAGCATTCCAAAGAGGGTAAAATAAATTAAACAAATATTTAAAACAATTTACATAAACAAATTCTGCATATTTCTTTATTAACATTACCCTAAATCCAAGTGAAGGGCTTTGGTTTGATTTTCATGTTTGCTAATCACTCGCCGAAGCAATTAAATTGCAGTATATGTGTTTTAAAATCTTCACCTTAAATTAAAATATTGTTAATATTTTATGAGAATTTAACGAAATGAAATGTGATTTAACGTTTTTCTTAATAAGCTAATCAAACCATTCAAATCAATTTTACAATATAAGTGATGGTAAAATTAATTAAACAAATATTTAAAATAATTTATTTAATAATGTAATTATTAATAATAATGTGAATTAATGTGAATACTTTATATTTTCTATCTTCACTTTGAAGTAATATAAATAATTCAACAGTTTATTTTTCTATCCTGAATAGTTTAGTTCAATTTAATGTATTCAGTTCAATTCAATATAAATATTGAAAATATATATGACATGATTTATTTGCATTTACTTGCACACACCATAGTTTTTCAACATAATTGTGATGAATTCACCCTTAAGAGAAACTCTTAAAAAAGAAAATACATATAAATACTGGCGCTGGCATACCTTAATTATTTTTTGGCTTCGCAGCTAGATTTGACCATTTTAGTGTTACCTGATTATGCGGCTCGTAGTACCTTAAGTACATTTTTAGCATTCGTATGAAAACAGTGTTGCCTGCATTTTGTAATGTGGTATAAACTAAATTTTATCGTTAATTATAAAAAAAGAATCATTAAACCAATATATTAAACCATTATGACACGCTCAATGGGCTTGAAACTACTTTTCGATTTAGAACATTTCATTATTTTTGGTATTGAACAAGATTATGTAGGTCACTTTTGTATGTAATATCAAAGCATTCAATAATATCTATACGTAATTTTGATAGTCTTCAGTTCAAGCATTTACTTACGTATTGAATTATTGAGATTGTTACGTAAAACATACTCGTACAATTTATGTACACGCTTCAATGGGTTTCGTCGGTTTCGTATTTTTTAGGTTTCTTTTTTGTACTTAACTTGCAGCGCTGGGCCTTTTTCACTATGTATTTTTTCAACACGATTTTTAAATTTGCAAAATATAAATTTTTTTAAACATTCCAAAGATTTCAAATTTTCTTAAAAAATGCCAAGTGTGCGAGTATGCAGTAGACTTGGATATGCAGGCGGTGGTCACCTTTTCAGGTTTCCGGACGCTGCCACCGATAGATCACGGTAAGTTATTGGTCAAGCGGGCGCAAGTGTTTTCCAATTGGAAGCTCCAGTTTTTCCAATTGCAAAACCTGAAATGTTCGATTTAGGTGATAATGTAAGGTGTGTAGCTCTGATATGGGAATTTTTAATTTGAATAACCAAGATTCTAATCCAATTGAGGGTAAAAAAATTTGTGATCTGGATTTGTTTAGAAGTTATAGCTCAATGAAACAAAAGAACAATTAATAAATATCAGTATCAAAATTTTCTAAATCAGAGTTACACACTGCATGCTGGGTAAAAATAGGTATCGAGTTAAAATTAATTTTACACGAATTGATAAAAAAAAGGAATACCTATATACAGTCTTGGTCCTTGCAGCGGCCGAAGGCCGCCATATATGAACACTTTTTTCACAAACAATATTATATTTGTCTTAGTATTTTACGTGCTGTGGGTTTTAATCCTTGCCATATATGAACACTTGTAATTCTTGTAAGCTCAATTTTAACATTTCAAGAAAGGCCGCGTAAATATTTTCTTTTACGTAATTAGGTTGTTATTGTATGGTAATAGGTATTAAATGTAATGTAATAGGTATTAAAGAAAAAATTCTTTCTCTTGTTTCTCGTGCTTCGATTTGTTTTATTTTTGGTGAATCGTCACACTTCACATTTAGAAACCTAATTAACTACAAAATTTTTGAGGTCGCCCGTCATTATGGGTTTAGGAGTACTTAAACATTCAAAATACAACGTTATATCTCTGCAACCGATCGAGATAGGACACTGGCATATATACTATTTCAAAGGTATTTAATTTATTGTCTACCATTAAAATAGAATATCTCTTTGCCGATATCAATGCCGTTACAGAGTTATTTAAATTTTTATACAAACATGTACACTCTTTGTATAAGAAAATATTTTTTCCTCTCAAACCAATACACGGAGGTTCCAAAAAATTCCCTTTTTTATAAAAAGGCAAAATTTTTACCTTTCAAACGATGTATTGCATGATATACTAACTGCCTCAGTTTATAGAGTTTATATAATTAAATAGCGCTTATAGGGGCGAAAGCCTACATAAAAACAATTTTGTTCGAGTGCAGTATTTTACCGTATGCCTCTGGTTGAGGGTTGTGATCATTTCCGTGGCCGAAGGGCACTTATATGAAAGGAAAGTAATGCCAGGACATTGTTTTGTCGTGAGTACTCTATTGGATGAAAGTTATGACCATCGCCGCGGCCAAAGGCCGTTTTTATAAAACTACTTTTATGCAAAAACTTGGCCTCACCGTGAATATTTGGCTGAGGGTTGAGGGTTATGATCGTAGCTGCGGCCGAAGGCCACCTACATTAAAGGACTTTAGTGCAACAAGTTTATTTCATAGTGACTTCTGCTGGTTGAGGGTTATGATCATTTCCGCGGCCGAGAGCCGCTTATATCAAAGGACAGTTATGCAATGACTTTATATTATCGTGTGTATTCTGTTGGATGAAGGTTATGACCCTTGCCGCGACCGAAGCCTGCTTATCTAAAGCGACTTGTATGCGTAACCTGATTTCACCGTGAGTATTCGGCTGGTTGAGGGTTATGATCCTATACAAAAGGAATTTAGTGCAAAAACTTCATTCCCCGTGAGTATCCTGAAATGTATATAAAAGGACATTTATACAAGGACTTTATTTTATCGTGGGTATTCTGTTGGATGAAGGTTATTGCCCTTACTGTTCGTAGACTTGTTCTAGTATATCATGCGATACATCGTTTGAAAGATAAAAGGCTGGACTTTTTAAAAACGGTAATTTTTTAAAAGTGTAATTTTGGTACTTTAATGTGTTCGTTTAGGAGGGAAATATATTTTTGTATACAAAGAATGAACATATTTTTACATGAGTAGGTATAACTCTTTAATTGTACTGATGTCGACAAAAGAGTATATTATATAAATGGTAGGTAATAGAAATACCTTCGAAATTGTATATTTGCCGGCATGATATCTCAATTGGTTATCGATTTATAATGTTGTATTTAATGAAAATTTAAAAGGCGTACAGCATTCAATTTTAATTTCAATAAACTTTCAGTAAGCATTTGGATGTGTAGAACTAGACAGCAACTCTTTCGTATCACTTGCGATCTTATGACATGGTAGTTGCAGGAGACCTTGCTATTCATTCAGATAATTATAACTTAATGTACGCTTTTTTGTTAAGCAAACTGCTCAGAATTAGCGACGGTTGCTGGCATTTTACTACATAAATAAACTGTTTTTAATACCTCTCTAACGGTGTCAATGTTCTTTGAATATCTATTAAAGTTTAGGAGACATCGGCGGCGATATTTCCAACTTCAAGGGGTTCTATCCCCTCCTCCAAACGGGAGGAGGCCAAAAGGTTGTTGGTTTTGGGACAGCCACATAGATATGCGAGGGTTAATGAAAGTAAATCAGTTCCAAAATTTCATTAAAAAGGGCTTGGACCCCTATGCTGAGCTCTATTATATTAAAGGTAGACAATGGAGACACCTTCGAAATTTTAGTGTGATATCTCGCTTGGTTACAGACACATAATGTTATATTTATCTAATGTTTAATTGCTGCTAAATCCAAAATAGCAGTCTTCCGCAACGAAAATTTGAGTTAGTTATGTTTATGTAAGTGTAACCATGCACCAAAAGTTGAACAAATCGAAGCTCCTAAGGCCGAAATCATACTTGCTATCTAGGCTCCTACCACTGACTTTCACCACTTCAGCACGTATATTTACTCTCATTTCAACCAGAGATGACGAGATGTGACACTTCGCACCAATCCACAGTATGGTACAAATTTAGCCGAAATATGAAACTTATTTCTTAGGAAGCACGTACTCGCATATACAGCAATTAAAAACATGGGCCTCAAGTAGAAGGTGCTATGGATTTTAAGCCTCAAAGATTTGTTGAATAGGGATGAGCCTTCTGAGGATTTTGATTGTTTTCATAAAATTTACTTCGTGATTTTTAAAAAAGAGTTCAGCAATGAATACGGATATCGTATAATTGTGTGGAAAATTGATGTTGTTTTTCGGCTCTCAAGATTCTAAAGCAATATCTGGTACCGAGTTGAGGGTCATATTGCTTTATGAGATCCCGTTACAATCGATGCAGAAATCACACCACTTTTGTTTATGCGCGGTGTCGTCCTGGAAACTAGATGAAAGCAAACAACACCAACAATAAATCACAAATCCACGTATAGTGTACGTGATGTAAACGATGCATAAAAAATAGACGGCTAATCACTTTCCTGCGTGGTGAATTGAGTGTCCTATCTCTATATATCTGGCACGTATATTTACCAGAGATAAAGAGATAGGAAACAGACAATGCAACTCTGATTTTGGTTTTTGTAAAGTAGTGCTAGTGATTTTTAGGCCCAAACAATCAATGGAATTCCAGGAAATTTCAGACCCAATTTGTTTGGGATTCAGACCCAAATAATTCGCGGATTTGCATGTTAACACTATTTGAGTTTCAGAGCCTAATGTCATTTCGGTCTAAAATTCCCACCACTTTTGTTTAGATATTCCAACTTAGATATTGATCTATAAAATTAAATTCTATTTCATGTACACTTTTATGCTTTAAGCTGTGTACATGCATTGTGTGCATACCTTGCTTGATGACCATTATATATCTAATAATTTATCGACGAAAACATTGCGCTTTTATAAGCATGATAGCAGATAAATGAAATCAAATTTCGTGTAATAATTTAGTGATTCGTAAAATGGAGTGACTTATTTAATGGGGCAAAGCATTCCAAAGAGGGTAAAATAAATTAAACAAATATTTAAAAAAATTTACATAAACAAATTCTGCATGTTGCTTTATTAACATTACCCTAAATCCAAGTGAAGGGCTTTGGTTTGATTTTCATGTTTGCTAATCACTCGCCGAAGCAATTAAATTGCAGTATATGTGTTTTAAAATCTTCACCTTAAATTAAAATATTGTTAATATTTTATGAGAATTTAACGAAATGAAATGCGATTTAACGTTTTTCTTAATAAGCTCATCAAACCATTCAAAACAATTTTACAATATAAGTGATGGTAAAATTAATTAAACAAATATTTAAAAGAATTTATTTAATAACGTAATTATTAATTATAATGTGAATTAATGTGAATACTTTATATTTTCTATCTTCACTTTGAAGTAATATAAATAATTTAACAGTTTATTTTTCTATCCTGAATAGTTTAGTTCAATTCAATATATTCAGTTCCATTCAATATAAACATGGAAAATATATATGAAATGATTTATTTGAATTTACTTGCACACACCTTAGTTTTTCAACATAATTGTGATGAATTCATGCTTAAGAGAAACTCTTAAAAAAGAAAATGCATATAAATACTGGCGTACCCTAATTATTTTTTGGCTTCGCAGCTAGATTTGACCATTTTAGTGTTACCTGCTTATGCGGTTCGTAGTGCCTTAAGTACATTTTTTAGCATTCCTATGAAAACAGTGTTGCCTGCATTTTGTAATGTGGTATAAACTAAATTTTATCGTTAATTATTAAAAAAGAATGATTAAACCAATATATTAAACCATTATGGCACGCTAAATGAGCTTGAAACCACTTTTCGATTTAGAAAATTTCATTATTTTTGGTATTGAACAAGATTATGTAGGTCACTTTTGTATGTAATATCAAAGAATTCAATAATATCTATACGTAATTTTGATGGTCTTCAGTTCAAGCATTTACTTACGTATTGAATTATTGAGATTGTTACGTAAAACATACTCGTACAATTTATGTACACGCTTCAATGCGTTTCATCGGTTTCGTATTTTTTAGGTTACTTTTTGAACTTAATTTGCGGCGCTGGGCCTTTTTCGCTATGTATTTTTTCAACACGATTTTTAAATTTGCAAAATATAAATTTTTTTAAACATTCCAAAGATTTCTAATTTTCTTAAAATGCCAAGTGTGCGAGTATGCAGTAAACTTGGATATGCAGGCGGTGGTCACCTTTTCAGGTTTCCGGACGCTGCCACCGATAGATCACGGTAAGTTATTGGTCAAGCGGGCGCAGGTGTTTTCCAATTGGAAGCTCCAGTTTTTCCAATTGCAAAACATGAATTGTTCGATTTAGGTGATAATGTAAGGTGTGTAGCTCTGATATGGGAATTTTTAATCTGAATAACCAATATTCTAATCCAATTGAGGGTAAAAATATTTGTGATCTGGATTTGTTTAGAAGTTATAGCTCAATAAAACAAAAGAACAATTAACAAAAATCAGTATCAAAATTTTCTAAATCAGAGTTATACACTGCATGCTGGGTACAAATAGGTATCGAGTTAAAATTAATTTTACACGAATTGATAAAAAAAGTGAATACCTATATACAGTCTTGGTCCTTGCAGCGGCCGAAGGCCGCCATATATGAACACTTTTTTCACAAACAATATTATATTTGTCTTAGTATTTTACATGCTGTGGGTTTTAATCCTTGCCATATATGAACACTTGTAATTCTTGTAAGCACAATTTTAACACTTGTAATTCTTGTAAGCTCAATTTTAGCATTTTAAGAAAGGCCGCGTCAATATTTTCTTTTACGTAATTAGGTTTTTATTGTATGGTAATAGGTATTAAAAGTAATGTAATAGATATTAAAGAAAAAATTCTTTCTCTTGTTTCTCGTGCTTCGATTTGTTTTATTTTTGGTGAATCGTCACACTTCACATTTAGAAACCTAATTAAATAAAAAATTTTTGAGATCGCCCGTCATTATGGGTTTAGGAGTACTTAAACATTCAAAACACAACGTGTTTTATATCTCTTTGTTATTTTCATCATATCTTTGTTATTTTCATTTTATATCTCTTTGTCGATATCAATGCCGTTACAGTTATTTAAATTTTGATACAAATATGTACACTCTTTGTATAAGAAAATATTTTTCCCTCTCAAACCAATACACTGAGGTTCCAAAAAATTCTCTTTTTCGTAAAAAGGCAAAATTTTTACCTTTCAAACGATGTATTGCATGATATACTAACTGCCTCAGTTTATAGAGTTTATATAATTAAATAGTGCGTATAGGGGCGAAGGCCTACATAAAAACAATTTTGTGCAAGTGCAGTATTTTACCATATGCCTCTGGTTGAGGGTTGAGATCATTTCCGTGGCCGAAGGGCACTTATATGAAGGGAAATTAATGCAAGGACATTGTTTTGTCGTGAGTACTCTATTGGATGAAAGTTATGACCATCGCCGCGGCCAAAGGCCGTTTATATAAAACGACTTTTATGCAAAAACTTGGCCTCACCGTGAATATTTGGCTGGTTGAAGGTTATGATCGTAGCTACGGCCGAAGGCCACCTACATTAAAGGACTTTAGTGCAACAAGTTTATTTAATCGTGACTTCTGTTGGTTGAGGGTTATGATCATTTCCGCGGCCGAAAGCCGCTTATATCAAAGGACGATTATGCAATGACTTTATATTATCGTGTGTACTCTGTTGGATGAAGGTTATGACCCTTGCCGCGACCGAAGCCTGCTTATCTAAAGCTACTTTTATGCATAAACTGACTTCACCGTGAGTATTGGGATGGTTGAGGGTTATGATCCTATACAAAAGGACTTTAGTGCAAAAACTTCATTCCTCGTGAGTATTCTGAAATGTATATAAAAGGACATTTATTCAAGGACTTTATTTTATCGTGGGTATTCTGTTGGATGAAGGTTATTGCCCTTACTGTTCGTAGACTTGCTCTAGTATATCATGCGATACATCGTCTGAAAGATAAAAGGCTGGACTTTTTAAAAACGGTAATTTTTTTAAAGTGTAATTTTGGTACTTTAATGTGTTCGTTTAGGGGGGAAATATATTTTTGTATACAAAGAATGAACATATTTTTACATGAGTAGGTATAACTCTTTAATTGTACTGATGTCGACAAAAGAGTATATTATATAAATGGTAGGTAATAGAAATACCTTCGAAATTGTATATTTGCCGGCATGATATCTCAATTGGTTATCGATTTATAATGTTGTATTTAATGAAAATTTAAAAGGCGTACAGCATTCAATTTTAATTTCAATAAACTTTCAGTAAGCATTTGGATGTGTAGAACTAGACAGCAACACTTTCGTATCACTTGCGATCTTATGACATGGTAGTTGCAGGAGACCTTGCTATTCATTCAGACAATTATAATTTAATGTACGCTTTTTTGTTAAGCAAACTGCTCAGAATTAGCGACGGTTGCTGGCATTTTATTACATAAATAAGCTGTTTTTTAATACCTCTCTAATGGTGTCAGTGTTCTCTGAATATCTATTAAAGTTTAGGAGACATCGGCGGCGATATTTCCAACTTCAAGGGGTTCTATCCCCTCCTCCAAACGGGAGGAGTCCAAAAGGTTGTTGGTTTTGGGACAACCACATAGATATGCGAGGGTTAATGAAAGTAAATCAGTTCCAAAATTTCATTAAAAAGGGCTTGGACCCCTATTCTGAGCTCTATTATATTAAAGGTAGACAATGGAGACACCTTCGAAATTTTAGTGTGATATCTCGCTTGGTTACAGACACATAATGTTATATTTATCTAATGTTTAATTGCTGCTAAATCCAAAATAGCAGTCTTCCGCAACGAAAATTTGAGTTAGTTATGTTTATGTAAGTGTAACCATGCACCAAAAGTTGAACAAATCGAAGCTCCTAAAGCCGAAATCATACTTGCTACCTAGGCTCCTACCACTGACTTTCACCACTTCAGCATGTATGTTTACTCACTCATTTCAACCAGAGATGACGAGATATGACACTTCGCACCAATCCACATGCATTTGCTCCATACAATCACAGTATGGTACAAATTTAGCCGAAATATGAAACTTATTTCTTAGGAAGCGCGTACTCGCATATACAGCAATTAAAAACATGGGCTTCAAGTAGAAGGTGCTATGGATTTTAAGCCTCAAAGATTTGTTGAATAGGGATGAGCCTTCTGAGGATTTTGATTGTTTTCATAAAATTTACTTCGTGATTTTTAAAAAAGAGTTCAGCAATGAATACGGATATCGTATAATTGTGTGGAAAATTGATGTTGTTTTTGGGCTCTCAAGGTTCTAAAGCAATATCTGGTACCGAGTTGAGGGTCGTATTGCTTTATGAAATCCCGTTACAATCGATGCAGAAATCACACCACTTTTGTTTATGCGCGGTGTCGTCCTGGAAACTAGATGAAAGCAAACAATACCAACAATAAATCACAAATCCACGTATAGTGTACGTGATGTAAGCGATGCATAAAAAATAGACGGCAAATCACTTTCCTGCGTGTGAATTTAGTGTCATATCTCCATATATCTGGCACGTATATTTACCAGAGATAAAGAGATAGAAAACTTCAGACAATGCAACTCTGATTTTGGTTTTTGTAAAGTAGTGTTAGTGATTTTTAGGCCCAAACAATCAATAGAATTCCAGGAAATTTCAGACCCAATTTGTTTGGGTTTCAGACCCAAATAATTCGCGGATTTGCATGTTAACATTATTTGAGTTTCAGAGCCTAATATCATTTCGGTCTAAAATTCCCACCACTTTTGTTTAGATATTCCAACTTAGATATTGATCTATAAAATTAAATTCTATTTCATGTACACTCTTATGCTTTAAGCTGTGTACATGCATTGTGTGCATACTTTGCTTGATGACCATTATATATCTAATAATTTATCGGCGAAAACAATGCGCTTTTGTAAGCATGATAGCAAATAAATGAAATGAAATTTCGTGTAATAATTTAGTGATTCGCAAGATGGAGTGATTTATTTAATGGGGCAAAGCATTCCAAAGAGGGTAAAATAAAGTAAACAAATATTTAAAACAATTTACATAAACAAATTCTGCATGTTGCTTTATTAACATTACCCTAAATCCAAGTGAAGGGCTTTGGTTTGATTTTCATCTTTGCTAATCACTCGCCGAAGCAATTAAATTGCAGTATATGTGTTTTAAAATTTTCACCTTAAATTAAAATATTGTTAATATTTTATGAGAATTTAACGAAATGAAATGTGATTTAACGTTTTTCTTAATAAGCTAATCAAACCATTCAAATCAATTTTACAATATAAGTGATGGTAAAATTAATTAAACAAATATTTAAAAGAATTTATTTAATAATGTAATTATTAATAATAATGTGAATTAATGTGAATACTTTATATTTTCTATCTTCACTTTGAAGTAATATAAATAATTTAATAGTTTATTTTTCTATCCTGAATAGTTTAGTTCAATTCAATATATTCAGTTCAATTCAATATAAACATTGAAAATATATATGAAATGATTTATTTGAATTTACTTGCACACACCTTAGTTTTTCAACATAACTGTGATGAATTCATGCTTAAGAGAAACTCTTAAAAAAGAAAATGCATATAAATACTGGCGAAGCCTAATTATTTTTTGGCTTCGCAGCTAGATTTGACCATTTTAGTGTTACCTGCTTATGCGGTTCGTAGTGCCTTAAGTACATTTTTTAGCATTCGTATGAAAACAGTGTTGCCTGCATTTTGTAATGTGGTATAAACTAAATTTTATCGTTAATTATTAAAAAAGAATGATTAAACCAATATATTAAACCATTATGGCACGCTAAATGAGCTTGAAACTACTTTCCGATTTAGAAAATTTCATTATTTTTGGTATTGAACAAGATTATGTAGGTCACTTTTGTATGTAATATCAAATAATTCAATAATATCTATACGTAATTTTGATGGTCTTCAGTTCAAGCATTTACTTACGTATTGAATTACACGGCGCAACAAGATTTTCCTCCAAAAACCAGATAGTGATTTTCTATAGGAAAATTTTCCGCTGATTCCGAAAATGTTGTTAGTTTTCTAGTTGCGGCTTTAGTTTTCGAGATATCATCAAAAAACCGATTTTTTGGTATTTCGAAAACTTAGATTTATATAATTAACTGTGGCTTCCTAATTTTTCAATTTTTTAATAAAAACCGACCATGGAAGTAAAGTCAATTTTCCAACAAAAATTTTAAGACTACGTTTGTTAAAATCAGCTAAGGAATGCCAATTCTATCGCAAAAAGAAGTCAGAAAAAAATTAATTTTTTTCGATTTTTTGAAAAAATATTGAAATCATCAATCCAAAAAAGTTATAAAACGTATCCCTCCAAAAATGACTCAATAATAATAACTCAAGTTTCTAAAGTGAAATTTTATGCGGTTTTCAAAAATGCTATTAGTTTTTTCCTATCTCATCTCATTTTTCAGCTATCGCCATTTATCCAAAAAAACATTTTTTTAAATCATACTGACTATAACGGATATAATGAGAATAATCAACCGGAGCTCCTTTATTTCTAATTTAACAGGAAAAATTCTAGGTGTGCAATGACAGGTAATCCTTTAATAAAGATTTCAAGACTTATTTTGAAAAAATCGGTTGTAAACTGTTACCTCGGGAATTGAATTTTTGTCAATTTTTTATGTTTATATTGACTTTTATTGCTTTGCATGTTATATATAAAAAAATTAAATGCAAAAAATATTTTTAAACCTTATATGCCATATATATTATACTGACTACAAAGTGGGTACACAAAATACTGCTGTTTCTTGTTCCTGTGGGATAGTCGCGACAGAGAAAGTAATTTTACTCGTCAATATTGGCCAACAAGAACCGGCTATCAAACCAACCACTATAATGTGAAAAATAAACCACTAGTGCTGCCGGATATGGTAATTTTGCCTCCACTTCATATAAAGCTTGGACTGATGAAGAACTTTGTGAAAGCCTTAAGTAAGGAGAGTGAAGCATTTAAGTATATACGCAAAATCCTTCCTAAAATATCATACGCGAAATTAAAGGAAGGCATATTCGTTGGACCGCAAATAAGAGAAGAGAAATAATAATTAAAATAAAAATAAACATTATTAGTTAAATTAAAAAGTATTATATGAACAATTTCATATTTTTAGTTTTTCTAAAAATAAGTGTATATATTATTTATTTATAACACATTAAGGTCAAAAATGTTTTTAATAAAATTATTACATATATAAAACAAAAAAATATTATCTCATTTGAAAAAAGTTTTTCAACGGAATAAAAGTCAATATAAACATAAAAAAATGACAAAAATTCAATTCCCGAGGTAACAGTTTACAACCGATTTTTTCAAAATAAGTCTTGAAATCTTTATTAAAGGATTACCTGTCATTGCACACCTAGAATTTTTCCTGTTAAATTAGAAATAAAGGAGCTCCGGTTGATTATTCTCATTATATCCGTTATATTCAGTATGATTTAAAAAAATGTTTTTTTGGATAAATGGCGATAGCTGAAAAATGAGATGAGATAGGAAAAAACTAATAGCATTTTTGAAAACCGCATAAAATTTCACTTTAGAAACTTGAGTTTTCATTTTTGGAGGGATACGTTTTATAACTTATTTGGATTGATGATTTCAATATTTTTTCAAAAAATCGAAAAAAATTAATTTTTTTCTGACTTCTTTTTGCGATAGAATTGGCATTCCTTAGCTGATTTTAACATTTGTTGGAAAATTGACTTTACTTCCATGGTCGGTTTTTATTAAAAAATTGAAAAATTAGGAAGCCACAGTTAATTATATAAATCTAAGTTTTCGAAATACCAAAAAAACGGTTTTTTGTTGATATCTCGAAAACTAAAGCCGCAACTAGAAAACTAACAATATTTTCGGAATCAGCGGAAAATTTTCCTATAGAAAATTGAACTTTCGTTTCTGGAGGGTAAAATTTTTCATTTTCTGTTGCGCCGTGTTATTGAGATTGTTACGTAAAACATACTCGTACAATTTATGTACACGCTTCAATGCGTTTCATCGGTTTCGTATTTTTTAGGTTACTTTTTGAACTTAATTTGCGGCGCTGGGCCTTTTTCGCTATGTATTTTTTCAACACGATTTTTAAATTTGCAAAATATAATTTTTTTTAAACATTCCAAAGATTTCTAATTTTCTTAAAATGCCAAGTGTGCGAGTATGCAGTAAACTTGGATATGCAGGCGGTGGTCACCTTTTCAGGTTTCCGGACGCTGCCACCGATAGATCACGGTAAGTTATTGGTCAAGCGGGCGCAAGTGTTTTCCAATTGGAAGCTCCAGTTTTTCCAATTGCAAAACCTGAAATGTTCGATTAGGTGATAATGTAAGGTGTGTAGCTCTGATATGGGAATTTTTAATTTGAATAACCAAGATTCTAATCCAATTGAGGGTAAAAAAATTTGTGATCTGGATTTGTTTAGAAGTTATAGCTCAATGAAACAAAAGAACAATTAATAAAAATCAGTATCAAAATTTTCTAAATCAGAGTTACACACTGCATGCTGGGTACAAATAGGTATCGAGTTAAAATTAATTTTACACGAATTGATAAAAAAAGGGAATACCTATATATAGTCTTGGTACTTGCAGCGGCCGAAGGCCGCCATATATGAACACTTTTTTCACAAAAAATATTATATTTGTCTTAGTATTTTACGTGCTGTGGGTTTTAATCCTTGCCATATATGAACACTTGTAATTCTTGTAAGCTCAATTTTAGCATTTTAAGAAAGGCCGCGTAAATATTTTCTTTTACGTAATTAGGTTTTTATTATATGGTAATAGGTATTAAAAGTAATGTAATAGGTATTAAAGAAAAAATTATTTGTATTGTTTCTCGTGCTTCGATTTATTTAATTTTTGTGAATCGTAACACTTCACATTTAGAAACCTAATTAACTAAAAAATTTTTGAGATCGCCCGTCATTATGGGTTTAGGAGTACTTAAACATTCAAAACACAACGTTATATCTCTGCAACCGATCGAGATAGGAAACTGGCATATATACTATTTCAAAGGTATTTAATTTATTGTCTACCATTAAAATAGAATATCTCTTTGTCGATATCAATGCCGTTACAGAGTTATTTAAATTTTGATACAAATATGTACTCTCTTTGTATAAGAAAATATTTTCCCCTCTCAAATCAATACACTGAGGTTCCAAAAGATTCCCTTTTTTTTAAAAATGCAAAATTTTTACCTTTCAAACGATGTATTGCATGATATACTAACTGCTTCAGTTTATAGAGTTTATATAATTAAATAGTGCGTATAGGGGCGAAGACCTACATAAAAACAATTTTGTGCAAGTGCAGTATTTTACCGTATGCCTCTGGTTGAGGGTTGTGCCCATTTCCGTGGCCGAAGGGCACTTATATGAAGGGAAATTAATGCAAGGACATTGTTTTGTCGTGAGTACTCTATTGGATGAAAGTTATGACCATCGCCGCGGCCAAAGGCCGTTTATATAAAACGACTTTTATGCAAAAACTTGGCCTCACCGTGAATATTTGGCTGGTTATGATCATAGCTGCGGCCGAAGGCCACCTACATTAAAGGACTTTAGTGCAACAAGTTTATATCATCGTGACTTCTGCTGGTTGAGGGTTATGATCATTTCCGCGGCCGAGAGCCGCTTATATCAAAGGACAATTATGCAATGACTTTATATTATCGTGTGTACTCTGTTTGATGAAGGTTATGACCCTTGCCGCGACCGAAGCCTACTTATCTAAAGCGACTTTTATGCATAACCTGATTTCACCGTGAGTATTCGCCTGGTTGAGGGTTATGATCCTTTACAAAAGGACTTTAGTGCAAAAACTTCATTCCTCGTGAGTATTCTGAAATGTATATAAAAGGATATTTATACAAGGACTTTATTTTATCGTGGGTATTCTGTTGGATGAAGGTTATTGCCCTTACTGTTCGTAGACTTGTTCTAGTATATCATGCGATACATCGTTTGAAAGATAAAAGGCTGGACTTTTTAAAAACGGTAATTTTTTAAAAGTGTAATTTTGGTACTTTAATGTGTTCGTTTAGGAGGGAAATATATTTTTGTATACAAAGAATGAACATATTTTTACATGAGTAGGTATAACTCTTTAATTGTATTGATGTCGACAAAAGATTATATAAATTGTAGGTAATAGAAATAGCTTCGAAATTGTATATTTGCCGGCATGGTATCTCAATTGGTTATCGATTTATAATGTTGTATTTAATGAAAATTTAAAAGGCGTACAGCATTCAATTTTAATTTCAATAAACTTTCATTAAGCATTTGGATGTGTAGAATTAGACAGCAACTCTTTCGTATCACTTGCGATCTTATGACATGGTAGAGACCAAGGAGCAAGGAGACCTTGCTATTCATTTAGACAATTATAATTTAATGTACGCTTTTTTGTTAAGCAAACTGCTCAGAATTAGCAACGGTTGCTGGCATTTTATGACATAAATAAACTGTTTTTAATACCTCTCTAACGGTGTCAATGTTCTTTGAATATCTATTAAAGTTTAGGAGACATCGGCGGCGATATTTCCAACTTCAAGGGGTTCTATCCCCTCCTCCAAACGGGAGGAGGCCAAAAGGTTATTGGTTTTTGGGACAGCCACATAGACATGCGAGGGTTAATGAAAGTAAATCAGTTCTGATTTACTTTTCTTTTTCTGGGTTAATGAAAGTAAATCTATTCTGAGCTCTATTATATTAAAGGTAGACAATGGAGACACCTTCGAAATTTTAGTGTGATATCTCGCTTGGTTACAGACACATAATGTTATATTTATCTAATGTTCAATTGCTGCTTAATCCAAAATAGCAGTTGTAGGGATTCGGGTTAGTAGTTATTTTAATATTCAATCATAACACTTAAAAAACTTATTTCACTTTGAGCCTAAAATTATACTTTGTTATTTGTTACTTTTGTTATTTTTATTAATAGAAAATATGTTTCAAAATATTGTCAAAAATATATACAAAAATTATTATTATTAGAAAAATCTTAACAGAGATCGAAATAAACTTTTTGTTAAGAAAATAAAATAAACTTTTTGAATTAAGCGTAAAGATCCTGAACCCTACAATTGGCGACCCTGCCTGCATTCTACGTTCATCCATTAGATTCAGCGCATTCAACATCCACTTAAGAAACATCAATCCAAAAAGCATTCTTTCCATCCATTCATTCCATTTCAAGCAATTCTTTCCATCCGAGGACTACACGGCGCAACAGAAAATGAAAAATTTTACCCTCCAGAAACGAAAGTTCAATTTTCTATAGGAAAATTTTCCGCTGATTCCGAAAATGTTGTTAGTTTTCTAGTTGCGGCTTTAGTTTTCGAGATATCAACAAAAAACCGTTTTTTTTTTGGTATTTCGAAAACTTAGATTTATATAATTAACTGTGGTTTCCTAATTTTTCATTTTTTTAATTTTAAGACTACGTTTGTTAAAATCAGCTAAGGAATGCCAATTCTATCGCAAAAAGAAGTCAGAAAAAAATTAATTTTTTTTCGATTTTTTGAAAAAATATTGAAATCATCAATCCAAATAAGTTATAAAACGTATCCCTCCAAAAATGAAAACTCAAGTTTCTAAAGTGAAATTTTATGCGGTTTTCAAAAATGCTATTAGTTTTTTCTATCCCATCTCATTTTTAAGCTATCGCCATTTATCCAAAAAAAATTTTTCTTAATCATACTGAATATAACAGATATAATGAGAGTAATCAACCGCAGCTCCTTTATTTATAATTTAACAGGAAAAATTCTAGGTGTGCAATGACAGGTAATCCTTTAATAAAGATTTCAAGACTTATTTTGAAAAAATCGGTTGTAAACTGTTACCTCGGGAATTGAATTTTTGTCAATTTTTTATGTTTATATCGACTTTTATTGCTTTGCATGTTATATATAAAAAAATTAAATGCACAAAATATTTGTAAACCTTATATGCCATATATATTATACTGACTACAAAGTGGGTACACAAAATACAGCTGTTTCTTGTTCCTGTGGGATAGTCGCGACAGAGAAAATAATTTTACTCGTCAATATTGGCCAACAAGAACCGGCTACCAAACCAAACACTATAATGTGAAAAATAAACCACTAGTGCTGCCGGATAAGGTAATTTTGCCTCCACTTCATATAAAACTTGGACTGATGAAGAACTTTGTGAAAGCCTTAAGTAAGGAGAGTGAAGCATTTAAGTATATATGCAAAATCCTTCCTAAAATATCATACGCGAAATTAAAGGAAGGCATATTCGTTGGACCGCAAATAAGAGAAGAGAAATAATAATTAAAATAAAAATAAACATTATTAGTTTATTGTTACAAATATTACATATATAAAAAATATCTTAAGAAATTGGCATCTTTAAGATACCTACTCTAAAATCAAAAAAGTATTATATGAACAATTTCATATTTTTAGTTTTTCTAAAAATAAGTGTATATATTATTTATTTATAACACATTAAGGTCAAAAATGTTTTTAATAAAATTATTACATATATAAAACAAAAAAATATTATCTCAATTGAAAAAAGTTTTTCAACGGAATAAAAGTCAATATAAACATAAAAAATTGACAAAAATTCAATTCCCGAGGTAACAGTTTACAACCGATTTTTTCAAAATAAGTCTTGAAATCTTTATTAAAGGATTACCTGTCATTGCACACCTAGAATTTTTCCTGTTAAATTAGAAATAAAGGAGCTGCGGTTGATTACTCTCATTATATCTGTTATATTCAGTATGATTAAGAAAAATGTTTTTTTGGATAAATGGCGATAGCTTAAAAATGAGATGGGATAGAAAAAACTAATAGCATTGTTGAAAACCGCATAAAATTTCACTTTAGAAACTTGAGTTTTCGTTTTTGGAGGGATACGTTTTATAACTTATTTGGATTGATGATTTCAATATTTTTTCAAAAAATCGAAAAAAAATAATTTTTTTCTGACTTCTTTTTGAGATAGAATTGGCATTTCTTAGCTGATTTTAACAAACGTAGTCTTAAAATTTTTGTTAGAAAATTACCTTTACTTCCATGGTCGGTTTTTATAAATGGTCGGTTTAATGGGCGGTTTAAAAAAATGAAAAATTAGGAAACCACAGTTAATTATATAAATCTAAGTTTTCGAAATACCAAAAAAACGCCTTTTTGTTGATATCTCGAAAACTAGAAGGAGAGTGAAGCATTTAAGTATATATGCAAAATCCTTCCTAAAATATCATACGCGAAATTAAAGGAAGGCATATTCGTTGGACCGCAAATAAGAGAAGAGAAATAATAATTAAAATAAAAATAAACATTATTAGTTTATTGTTACAAATATTACATATATAAAAAATATCTTAAGAAATTGGCATCTTTAAGATACCTACTCTAAAATCAAAAAAGTATTATATGAACAATTTCATATTTTTAGTTTTTCTAAAAATAAGTGTATATATTATTTATTTATAACACATTAAGGTCAAAAATGTTTTTAATAAAATTATTACATATATAAAACAAAAAAATATTATCTCAATTGAAAAAAGTTTTTCAACGGAATAAAAGTCAATATAAACATAAAAAATTTACAAAAATTCAATTCCCGAGGTAACAGTTTACAACCGATTTTTTCAAAATAAGTCTTGAAATCTTTATTAAAGGATTACCTGTCATTGCACACCTAGAATTTTTCCTGTTAAATTAGAAATAAAGGAGCTGCGGTTGATTACTCTCATTATATCTGTTATATTCAGTATGATTAAGAAAAATGTTTTTTTGGATAAATGGCGATAGCTTAAAAATGAGATGGGATAGAAAAAACTAATAGCATTTTTGAAAACCGCATAAAATTTCACTTTAGAAACTTGAGTTTTCATTTTTGGAGGGATACGTTTTATAACTTATTTGGATTGATGATTTCAATATTTTTTCAAAAAATCGAAAAAAATAATTTTTTTCTGATTTCTTTTTGCGATAGAATTGGCATTCCTTAGCTGATTTTAACAAACGTAGTCTTAAAATTTTTGTTAGAAAATTACCTTTACTTCCATGGTCGGTTTTTATTAAAAAAATGAAAAATTAGGAAACCACAGTTAATTATATAAATCTAAGTTTTCGAAATACCAAAAAAACGGTTTTTTGTTGATATCTCGAAAACTAAAGCCGCAACTAGAAAACTAACAACATTTTCGGAATCAGCGGAAAATTTTCCTATAGAAAATCACTATCTGGTTTTTGGAGGAAAATCTTGTTGCGCCGTGCTATCGCTATTGCGTGCTATTGCGTTTTTTTTTTGGTATTTCGAAAACTTAGATTTATATAATTAACTGTGGTTTCCTAATTTTTCATTTTTTTAATTTTAAGACTACGTTTGTTAAAATCAGCTAAGGAATGCCAATTCTATCGCAAAAAGAAGTCAGAAAAAAATTAATTTTTTTTCGATTTTTTGAAAAAATATTGAAATCATCAATCCAAATAAGTTATAAAACGTATCCCTCCAAAAATGAAAACTCAAGTTTCTAAAGTGAAATTTTATGCGGTTTTCAAAAATGCTATTAGTTTTTTCTATCCCATCTCATTTTTAAGCTATCGCCATTTATCCAAAAAAAATTTTTCTTAATCATACTGAATATAACAGATATAATGAGAGTAATCAACCGCAGCTCCTTTATTTATAATTTAACAGGAAAAATTCTAGGTGTGCAATGACAGGTAATCCTTTAATAAAGATTTCAAGACTTATTTTGAAAAAATCGGTTGTAAACTGTTACCTCGGGAATTGAATTTTTGTCAATTTTTTATGTTTATATCGACTTTTATTGCTTTGCATGTTATATATAAAAAAATTAAATGCACAAAATATTTGTAAACCTTATATGCCATATATATTATACTGACTACAAAGTGGGTACACAAAATACAGCTGTTTCTTGTTCCTGTGGGATAGTCGCGACAGAGAAAATAATTTTACTCGTCAATATTGGCCAACAAGAACCGGCTACCAAACCAAACACTATAATGTGAAAAATAAACCACTAGTGCTGCCGGATAAGGTAATTTTGCCTCCACTTCATATAAAACTTGGACTGATGAAGAACTTTGTGAAAGCCTTAAGTAAGGAGAGTGAAGCATTTAAGTATATATGCAAAATCCTTCCTAAAATATCATACGCGAAATTAAAGGAAGGCATATTCGTTGGACCGCAAATAAGAGAAGAGAAATAATAATTAAAATAAAAATAAACATTATTAGTTTATTGTTACAAATATTACATATATAAAAAATATCTTAAGAAATTGGCATCTTTAAGATACCTACTCTAAAATCAAAAAAGTATTATATGAACAATTTCATATTTTTAGTTTTTCTAAAAATAAGTGTATATATTATTTATTTATAACACATTAAGGTCAAAAATGTTTTTAATAAAATTATTACATATATAAAACAAAAAAATATTATCTCAATTGAAAAAAGTTTTTCAACGGAATAAAAGTCAATATAAACATAAAAAATTGACAAAAATTCAATTCCCGAGGTAACAGTTTACAACCGATTTTTTCAAAATAAGTCTTGAAATCTTTATTAAAGGATTACCTGTCATTGCACACCTAGAATTTTTCCTGTTAAATTAGAAATAAAGGAGCTGCGGTTGATTACTCTCATTATATCTGTTATATTCAGTATGATTAAGAAAAATGTTTTTTTGGATAAATGGCGATAGCTTAAAAATGAGATGGGATAGAAAAAACTAATAGCATTGTTGAAAACCGCATAAAATTTCACTTTAGAAACTTGAGTTTTCGTTTTTGGAGGGATACGTTTTATAACTTATTTGGATTGATGATTTCAATATTTTTTCAAAAAATCGAAAAAAAATAATTTTTTTCTGACTTCTTTTTGAGATAGAATTGGCATTTCTTAGCTGATTTTAACAAACGTAGTCTTAAAATTTTTGTTAGAAAATTACCTTTACTTCCATGGTCGGTTTTTATAAATGGTCGGTTTAATGGGCGGTTTAAAAAAATGAAAAATTAGGAAACCACAGTTAATTATATAAATCTAAGTTTTCGAAATACCAAAAAAACGCCTTTTTGTTGATATCTCGAAAACTAGAAGGAGAGTGAAGCATTTAAGTATATATGCAAAATCCTTCCTAAAATATCATACGCGAAATTAAAGGAAGGCATATTCGTTGGACCGCAAATAAGAGAAGAGAAATAATAATTAAAATAAAAATAAACATTATTAGTTTATTGTTACAAATATTACATATATAAAAAATATCTTAAGAAATTGGCATCTTTAAGATACCTACTCTAAAATCAAAAAAGTATTATATGAACAATTTCATATTTTTAGTTTTTCTAAAAATAAGTGTATATATTATTTATTTATAACACATTAAGGTCAAAAATGTTTTTAATAAAATTATTACATATATAAAACAAAAAAATATTATCTCAATTGAAAAAAGTTTTTCAACGGAATAAAAGTCAATATAAACATAAAAAATTTACAAAAATTCAATTCCCGAGGTAACAGTTTACAACCGATTTTTTCAAAATAAGTCTTGAAATCTTTATTAAAGGATTACCTGTCATTGCACACCTAGAATTTTTCCTGTTAAATTAGAAATAAAGGAGCTGCGGTTGATTACTCTCATTATATCTGTTATATTCAGTATGATTAAGAAAAATGTTTTTTTGGATAAATGGCGATAGCTTAAAAATGAGATGGGATAGAAAAAACTAATAGCATTTTTGAAAACCGCATAAAATTTCACTTTAGAAACTTGAGTTTTCATTTTTGGAGGGATACGTTTTATAACTTATTTGGATTGATGATTTCAATATTTTTTCAAAAAATCGAAAAAAATAATTTTTTTCTGATTTCTTTTTGCGATAGAATTGGCATTCCTTAGCTGATTTTAACAAACGTAGTCTTAAAATTTTTGTTAGAAAATTACCTTTACTTCCATGGTCGGTTTTTATTAAAAAAATGAAAAATTAGGAAACCACAGTTAATTATATAAATCTAAGTTTTCGAAATACCAAAAAAACGGTTTTTTGTTGATATCTCGAAAACTAAAGCCGCAACTAGAAAACTAACAACATTTTCGGAATCAGCGGAAAATTTTCCTATAGAAAATCACTATCTGGTTTTTGGAGGAAAATCTTGTTGCGCCGTGCTATCGTCACAGTCGCATATGAGTTTGTTTGAAATTATGGAAATGCCTTGCAAAATCCACTTATATTTGCTGGCGGATCTGATATCTACAATTAGCGATGTATACATGACTGTGTAATGTGTGAATACCGTCACTATTCAACCGACTAACCGTCAACTTTATTCATTTGGTCGCTGTCAACTTTACTCATTGGGAACTCCTTTCAAAAACCAACATTTTCTGGAACTCTCTTCAAAAACCAAAACGGGGTGACCTGATCTTTCTTCAACAATATTTTAAATTTTAATTTTATTAACTGTTATTAACTAATTTTATTAATTGAGACTATTTATATACCTATCTATTACAATCTACGTAGTTAATTTCGAATCCTAAATAAGCGAGAGTCAATTCAATCTCCATATTAAAATTTTTACATCAATTGTAAACTTCCCTGCCTAACTTAAACTCGCACAAAACGATCACCCAAAATATGTATCACTCACCACGTTACACTACAAATACACACACATCACACACAACAGACCCGAACACATCAATTATAGATTTGCCCGACGAAGAACACCAACATAATAACATCACTCACGAAATACATGCCACATCCGTCAAACTTCCACAATTCTGGACGAATTGCCCTGACGCATGGTTTGTCCATGCAGAAATGCAATTCAACACAAAGCACATCACGCAAGACAACACAAAATTTGAACACATCATAACAGCATTACCTCAGGAGGTTATAATAACCATTTTAGACTTTATCCAGAACCCACCACAAAACAACAAATATACAGAATTAAAGAAAGTCCTTATTGAAAGACATTCTTTAAGCGAAAATACTAAGCTCGACAGAATTTTATCCGATTCAGAGATAGGTGACCGAAAACCCTCTGAGTTCTATAGATCCCTAATATTACTTGCTAGTTCAAACTTCAGCCAAAACCTGATAAAGAAACTTTGTCTTAGAAATTTGCCAAAAAATTTGAACGTGATCCTTACCAGTTCCAACGTCAGTGATACTAACGAGTTAACGAAACTAGCAGATAATATTTGGGAAGTGTATAACAAAAACGAAATATGTACCATTAATAGTACCGAAAGCTCTTCAGTCTTGACAAATTTAGTCAAGACAACAACAATTATGTGCGAGAAGTTCCAAGAACTTTCAGTTGAACTATCCGAAATAAGACAGGAACTTTATCAAAACAGGTCGCGTTTATGATCTCAATCTCGATCTCGAAACAAATATAATAATTCATTTAGATATAGATCGAAATCGAGATCAAGAAACAACCCAAACTGGATCTGTAAATACCACCACAGATTCGGAGACAAAGCCAGAAATTGCGAACAGCCGTGCAATTTTCAAAGCAAAACAGATTCGTCAAACTAAAGAATCCCGTTGTCGCGGCGACAGACAACGGCGGTATAAACTTTTCGACACGTCGCCTATTTATTAACGACAAATATAATAAATTCAAGTTTTTAATAGACAGTGGCGCGGAAATATCAGTACTTCCACATTCAAAATTTTCGAATAGCAAACAATCAACTGACATAGTACTGACAGCAGCTAACGGTTCCACAATTAAAACTTACGGACGAAAATTACTAAACGTTAACTTAGGATTTAGGAGAGAATTCCCTTTCATTTTCCTAATCGCAGACATCGCAAAACCTATTATCGGCGCTAACTTCTTAAATAAATACGGCCTGCTAGTTGACATAAAACAAAAACGTCTAGTAGACCCAACAACAAACCTAACGATTAGCGCCATCGAACACTGTTGCGATATCCAGCCACCAAAATTATTCACTGTTGAAAATAAATACACAATAATATTGAAGCAATTCCCTTCACTTGCAACAGAACCAGATTACACAAAACCTGTCTTACATTCCACTATACATCGACTAAGTCGTTTAGATCCCATGAAATACAAAATAGCTAAAGACGAATTCACTTTCCTAGTTAAATCCGGTATCTGCAGACCATCAAACTCACCTACAGCTTCACCTCTACACCTCGTACCAAAAAAGGACCCTAATGACTGGCGTCCTTGCGGTGATTTTAGAAGACTGAACGCTATAACCATACCAGATCGATACCCTTTACCTCACATTCACGATTTAAACATGCACATTAGAAACAAACGTGTATTCTCCAAAACTGACCTAGTAAGAGCATACCACCAAATACCAATGGCAGAAGAAGACATACACAAGACAGCTATTACAACTCCCTTCGGTATGTTCGAGTTCACCCGAATGCCATTTGGCTTAAGAAATTCGGCTCAAACATTCCAGAGATTTATCAACGAAGTAGTTTCCGATTTAGATTTTGTTTTCGTATACATTGACGATATTTTAATATACAGCGAAAACGAAGATCAACACACAAAAGACCTTCTTCTACTGTTCAACCGCCTAAAAAAGTACGGTTTAAACATTAAACCAAATAAATGTATTTTTGGCACTACAAATATAGATTTCCTAGGACACAACATTTCAGAAAACGGTATTACACCGTCAGAAGAAAAAGTTTCAGCAATACGCAATTTCGAACGACCAAGAACTGTGAAGCAAATGCAAAAATTTATGGGGATGGTAAATTACTACCACAGATACATAAGTAAATTAGCAGAAATGGCAAATGACTTTTTTAAATTAGCAGAAATGGCAAATGGAATTTTTTTAATAAAAACCGACCATGGAAGTAAAGGTAATTTTCTAACAAAAATTTTAAGACTACGTTTGTTAAAATCAGCTAAGGAATGCCAATTCTATCGCAAAAAGAAGTCAGAAAAAATTAATTTTTTTCGATTTTTTGAAAAAATATTGAAATCATCAATCCAAATAAGTTATAAAACGTATCCCTCCAAAAATGAAAACTCAAGTTTCTAAAGTGAAATTTTATGCGGTTTTCAAAAATGCTATTAGTTTTTTCTATCCCATCTCATTTTTAAGCTATCGCCATTTATCCAAAAAAACATTTTTCTTAATCATACTGAATATAACAGATATAATGAGAGTAATCAACCGCAGCTCCTTTATTTATAATTTAACAGGAAAAATTCTAGGTGTGCAATGACAGGTAATCCTTTAATAAAGATTTCAAGACTTATTTTGAAAAAATCGGTTGTAAACTGTTACCTCGGGAATTGAATTTTTGTCAATTTTTTATGTTTATATCGACTTTTAATGCTTTGCATGTTATATATAAAAAAATTAAATGCACAAAATATTTGTAAACCTTATATGCCATATATATTATACTGACTACAAAGTGGGTACACAAAATACAGCTGTTTCTTGTTCCTGTGGGATAGTCGCGACAGAGAAAATAATTTTACTCGTCAATATTGGCCAACAAGAACCGGCTACCAAACCAAACACTATAATGTGAAAAATAAACCACTAGTGCTGCCGGATAAGGTAATTTTGCCTCCACTTCATATAAAACTTGGACTGATGAAGAACTTTGTGAAAGCCTTAAGTAAGGAGAGTGAAGCATTTAAGTATATATGCAAAATCCTTCCTAAAATATCATACGCGAAATTAAAGGAAGGCATATTCGTTGGACCGCAAATAAGAGAAGAGAAATTATAATTAAAATAAAAATAAACATTATTAGTTTATTGTTACAAATATTACATATATAAAAAATATCTTAAGAAATTGGCATCTTTAAGATACCTACTCTAAAATCAAAAAAGTATTATATGAACAATTTCATATTTTTAGTTTTTCTAAAAATAAGTGTATATATTATTTATTTATAACACATTAAGGTGAAAAATGTTTTTAATAAAATTATTACATATATAAAACAAAAAAATATTATCTCAATTGAAAAAAGTTTTTCAACGGAATAAAAGTCAATATAAACATAAAAAATTGACAAAAATTCAATTCCCGAGGTAACAGTTTACAACCGATTTTTTCAAAATAAGTCTTGAAATCTTTATTAAAGGATTACCTGTCATTGCACACCTAGAATTTTTCCTGTTAAATTAGAAATAAAGGAGCTGCGGTTGATTACTCTCATTATATCTGTTATATTCAGTATGATTAAGAAAAATGTTTTTTTGGATAAATGGCGATAGCTTAAAAATGAGATGGGATAGAAAAAACTAATAGCATTTTTGAAAACCGCATAAAATTTCACTTTAGAAACTTGAGTTTTCATTTTTGGAGGGATACGTTTTATAACTTATTTGGATTGATGATTTCAATATTTTTTCAAAAAATCGAAAAAAATAATTTTTTTCTGATTTCTTTTTGCGATAGAATTGGCATTCCTTAGCTGATTTTAACAAACGTAGTCTTAAAATTTTTGTTAGAAAATTACCTTTACTTCCATGGTCGGTTTTTATTAAAAAAATGAAAAATTAGGAAACCACAGTTAATTATATAAATCTAAGTTTTCGAAATACCAAAAAACTGTTTTTTGTTGATATCTCGAAAACTAAAGCCGCAACTAGAAAACTAACAACATTTTCGGAATCAGCGGAAAATTTTCCTATAGAAAATCACTATCTGGTTTTTGGAGGAAAATCTTGTTGCGCCGTGCTATCGTCACAGTCGCATATGAGTTTGTTTGAAATTATGGAAATGCCTTGCAAAATCCACTTATATTTGCTGGCGGATCTGATATCTACAATTAGCGATGTATACATGACTGTGTAATGTGTGAATACCGTCACTATTCAACCGACTAACCGTCAACTTTATTCATTTGGTCGCTGTCAACTTTACTCATTGGGAACTCCTTTCAAAAACCAACATTTTCTGGAACTCTCTTCAAAAACCAAAACGAGGTGACCTGATCTTTCTTCAACAATATTTTAAATTTTAATTTTATTAACTGTTATTAACTAATTTTATTAATTGAGACTATTTATATACCTATCTATTACAATCTACGTAGTTAATTTCGAATCCTAAATTCAATCAGAATCAGGAGAGTCAATTCAATCTCCATATTAAAATTTTTACATCAATTGTAAACTTCCCTGCCTAACTTAAACTCGCACAAAACGATCACCCAAAATATGTATCACTCACCACGTTACACTACAAATACACACACATCACACACAACAGACCCGAACACATCAATTATAGATTTGCCCGACGAAGAACACCAACATAATAACATCACTCACGAAATACATGCCACATCCGTCAAACTTCCACAATTCTGGACGAATTGCCCTGACGCATGGTTTGTCCATGCAGAAATGCAATTCAACACAAAGCACATCACGCAAGACAACACAAAATTTGAACACATCATAACAGCATTACCTCAGGAGGTTATAATAACCATTTTAGACTTTATCCAGAACCCACCACAAAACAACAAATATACAGAATTAAAGAAAGTCCTTATTGAAAGACATTCTTTAAGCGAAAATACTAAGCTCGACAGAATTTTATCCGATTCAGAGATAGGTGACCGAAAACCCTCTGAGTTCTATAGATCCCTAATATTACTTGCTAGTTCAAACTTCAGCCAAAACCTGATAAAGAAACTTTGTCTTAGAAATTTGCCAAAAAATTTGAACGTGATCCTTACCAGTTCCAACGTCAGTGATACTAACGAGTTAACGAAACTAGCAGATAATATTTGGGAAGTGTATAACAAAAACGAAATATGTTCCATTAATAGTACCGAAAGCTCTTCAGTCTTGACAAATTTAGTCAAGACAACAACAATTATGTGCGAGAAGTTCCAAGAACTTTCAGTTGAACTATCCGAAATAAGACAGGAACTTTATCAAAACAGGTCGCGTTTATGATCTCAATCTCGATCTCGAAACAAATATAATAATTCATTTAGATATAGATCGAAATCGAGATCAAGAAACAACCCAAACTGGATCTGTAAATACCACCACAGATTCGGAGACAAAGCCAGAAATTGCGAACAGCCGTGCAATTTTCAAAGCAAAACAGATTCGTCAAACTAAAGAATCCCGTTGTCGCGGCGACAGACAATGGCGGTATAAACTTTTCGACACGTCGCCTATTTATTAACGACAAATATAATAAATTCAAGTTTTTAATAGACAGTGGCGCGGAAATATCAGTACTTCCACATTCAAAATTTTCGAATAGCAAACAATCAACTGACATAGTACTGACAGCAGCTAACGGTTCCACAATTAAAACTTACGGACGAAAATTACTAAACGTTAACTTAGGATTGAGGAGAGAATTCCCTTTCATTTTCCTAATCGCAGACATCGCAAAACCTATTATCGGCGCTGACTTCTTAAATAAATACGGCCTGCTAGTTGACATAAAACAAAAACGTCTAGTAGACCCAAAAACAAACCTAACGATTAGCGCCATCGAACACTATTGCGATATCCAGCCACCAAAATTATTCACTGTTGAAAATAAATACACAATAATATTGAAGCAATTCCCTTCACTTGCAACAGAACCAGATTACACAAAACCTGTCTTACATTCCACTATACATCGACTAACAACAGAAGGCCCATTACTATATTGCAAACCCCGTCGTTTAGATCCCATGAAATACAAAATAGCTAACGACGAATTCACTTTCCTAGTTAAATCCGGTATCTGCAGACCATCAAACTCACCTACAGCTTCACCTCTACACCTCGTACCAAAAAAGGACCCTAATGACTGGCGTCCTTGCGGTGATTTTAGAAGACTGAACGCAATAACCATACCAGATCGATACCCTTTACCTCACATTCACGATTTAAACATGCACATTAGAAACAAACGTGTATTCTCCAAAATTGACCTAGTAAGAGCATACCACCAAATACCAATGGCAGAAGAAGACATACACAAGACAGCTATTACAACTCCCTTCGGTATGTTCGAGTTCACCCGAATGCCATTTGGCTTAAGAAATTCGGCTCAAACATTCCAGAGATTTATCAACGAAGTAGTTTCCGATTTAGATTTTGTTTTCGTATACATTGACGATATTTTAATATACAGCGAAAACGAATATCAACACACAAAAGACCTTCTTCTACTGTTCAACCGCCTAAAAAAGTACGGTTTAAACATTAAACCAAATAAATGTATTTTTGGCACTACAAATATAGATTTCCTAGGACACAACATTTCAGAAAACGGTATTACACCGTCAGAAGAAAAAGTTTCAGCAATACGCAATTTCGAACGACCAAGAACTGTGGAGCAAATGCAAAAATTTATGGGGATGGTAAATTACTACCACAGATACATAAGTAAATTAGCAGAAATGGCAAATGACTTTTTTAAATTAGCAGAAATGGCAAATGGAATTTTTTTAATAAAAACCGACCATGGAAGTAAAGGTAATTTTCTAACAAAAATTTTAAGACTACGTTTGTTAAAATCAGCTAAGGAATGCCAATTCTATCGCAAAAAGAAGTCAGAAAAAATTAATTTTTTTCGATTTTTTGAAAAAATATTGAAATCATCAATCCAAATAAGTTATAAAACGTATCCCTCCAAAAATGAAAACTCAAGTTTCTAAAGTGAAATTTTATGCGGTTTTCAAAAATGCTATTAGTTTTTTCTATCCCATCTCATTTTTAAGCTATCGCCATTTATCCAAAAAAACATTTTTCTTAATCATACTGAATATAACAGATATAATGAGAGTAATCAACCGCAGCTCCTTTATTTATAATTTAACAGGAAAAATTCTAGGTGTGCAATGACAGGTAATCCTTTAATAAAGATTTCAAGACTTATTTTGAAAAAATCGGTTGTAAACTGTTACCTCGGGAATTGAATTTTTGTCAATTTTTTATGTTTATATCGACTTTTAATGCTTTGCATGTTATATATAAAAAAATTAAATGCACAAAATATTTGTAAACCTTATATGCCATATATATTATACTGACTACAAAGTGGGTACACAAAATACAGCTGTTTCTTGTTCCTGTGGGATAGTCGCGACAGAGAAAATAATTTTACTCGTCAATATTGGCCAACAAGAACCGGCTACCAAACCAAACACTATAATGTGAAAAATAAACCACTAGTGCTGCCGGATAAGGTAATTTTGCCTCCACTTCATATAAAACTTGGACTGATGAAGAACTTTGTGAAAGCCTTAAGTAAGGAGAGTGAAGCATTTAAGTATATATGCAAAATCCTTCCTAAAATATCATACGCGAAATTAAAGGAAGGCATATTCGTTGGACCGCAAATAAGAGAAGAGAAATTATAATTAAAATAAAAATAAACATTATTAGTTTATTGTTACAAATATTACATATATAAAAAATATCTTAAGAAATTGGCATCTTTAAGATACCTACTCTAAAATCAAAAAAGTATTATATGAACAATTTCATATTTTTAGTTTTTCTAAAAATAAGTGTATATATTATTTATTTATAACACATTAAGGTGAAAAATGTTTTTAATAAAATTATTACATATATAAAACAAAAAAATATTATCTCAATTGAAAAAAGTTTTTCAACGGAATAAAAGTCAATATAAACATAAAAAATTGACAAAAATTCAATTCCCGAGGTAACAGTTTACAACCGATTTTTTCAAAATAAGTCTTGAAATCTTTATTAAAGGATTACCTGTCATTGCACACCTAGAATTTTTCCTGTTAAATTAGAAATAAAGGAGCTGCGGTTGATTACTCTCATTATATCTGTTATATTCAGTATGATTAAGAAAAATGTTTTTTTGGATAAATGGCGATAGCTTAAAAATGAGATGGGATAGAAAAAACTAATAGCATTTTTGAAAACCGCATAAAATTTCACTTTAGAAACTTGAGTTTTCATTTTTGGAGGGATACGTTTTATAACTTATTTGGATTGATGATTTCAATATTTTTTCAAAAAATCGAAAAAAATAATTTTTTTCTGATTTCTTTTTGCGATAGAATTGGCATTCCTTAGCTGATTTTAACAAACGTAGTCTTAAAATTTTTGTTAGAAAATTACCTTTACTTCCATGGTCGGTTTTTATTAAAAAAATGAAAAATTAGGAAACCACAGTTAATTATATAAATCTAAGTTTTCTAAATACCAAAAAAACGGTTTTTTGTTGATATCTCGAAAACTAAAGCCGCAACTAGAAAACTAACAACATTTTCGGAATCAGAAAATTTTCCTATAGAAAATCACTATCTGGTTTTTGGAGGAAAATCTTGTTGCGCCGTGCTATCGTCACAGTCGCATATGAGTTTGTTTGAAATTATGGAAATGCCTTGCAAAATCCACTTATATTTGCTGGCGGATCTGATATCTACAATTAGCGATGTATACATGACTGTGTAATGTGTGAATACCGTCACTATTCAACCGACTAACCGTCAACTTTATTCATTTGGTCGCTGTCAACTTTACTCATTGGGAACTCCTTTCAAAAACCAACATTTTCTGGAACTCTCTTCAAAAACCAAAACGGGGTGACCTGATCTTTCTTCAACAATATTTTAAATTTTAATTTTATTAACTGTTATTAACTAATTTTATTAATTGAGACTATTTATATACCTATCTATTACAATCTACGTAGTTAATTTCGAATCCTAAATAAGCGAGAGTCAATTCAATCTCCATATTAAAATTTTTACATCAATTGTAAACTTCCCTGCCTAACTTAAACTCGCACAAAACGATCACCCAAAATATGTATCACTCACCACGTTACACTACAAATACACACACATCACACACAACAGACCCGAACACATCAATTATAGATTTGCCCGACGAAGAACACCAACATAATAACATCACTCACGAAATACATGCCACATCCGTCAAACTTCCACAATTCTGGACGAATTGCCCTGACGCATGGTTTGTCCATGCAGAAATGCAATTCAACACAAAGCACATCACGCAAGACAACACAAAATTTGAACACATCATAACAGCATTACCTCAGGAGGTTATAATAACCATTTTAGACTTTATCCAGAACCCACCACAAAACAACAAATATACAGAATTAAAGAAAGTCCTTATTGAAAGACATTCTTTAAGCGAAAATACTAAGCTCGACAGAATTTTATCCGATTCAGAGATAGGTGACCGAAAACCCTCTGAGTTCTATAGATCCCTAATATTACTTGCTAGTTCAAATTTCAGCCAAAACCTGATAAAGAAACTTTGTCTTAGAAATTTGCCAAAAAATTTGAACGTGATCCTTACCAGTTCCAACGTCAGTGATACTAACGAGTTAACGAAACTAGCAGATAATATTTGGGAAGTGTATAACAAAAACGAAATATGTACCATTAATAGTACCGAAAGCTCTTCAGTCTTGACAAATTTAGTCAAGACAACAACAATTATGTGCGAGAAGTTCCAAGAACTTTCAGTTGAACTATCCGAAATAAGACAGGAACTTTATCAAAACAGGTCGCGTTTATGATCTCAATCTCGATCTCGAAACAAATATAATAATTCATTTAGATATAGATCGAAATCGAGATCAAGAAACAACCCAAACTGGATCTGTAAATACCACCACAGATTCGGAGACAAAGCCAGAAATTGCGAACAGCCGTGCAATTTTCAAAGCAAAACAGATTCGTCAAACTAAAGAATCCCGTTGTCGCGGCGACAGACAACGGCGGTATAAACTTTTCGACACGTCGCCTATTTATTAACGACAAATATAATAAATTCAAGTTTTTAATAGACAGTGGCGCGGAAATATCAGTACTTCCACATTCAAAATTTTCGAATAGCAAACAATCAACTGACATAGTACTGACAGCAGCTAACGGTTCCACAATTAAAACTTACGGACGAAAATTACTAAACGTTAACTTAGGATTTAGGAGAGAATTCCCTTTCATTTTCCTAATCGCAGACATCGCAAAACCTATTATCGGCGCTAACTTCTTAAATAAATACGGCCTGCTAGTTGACATAAAACAAAAACGTCTAGTAGACCCAACAACAAACCTAACGATTAGCGCCATCGAACACTGTTGCGATATCCAGCCACCAAAATTATTCACTGTTGAAAATAAATACACAATAATATTGAAGCAATTCCCTTCACTTGCAACAGAACCAGATTACACAAAACCTGTCTTACATTCCACTATACATCGACTAAGTCGTTTAGATCCCATGAAATACAAAATAGCTAAAGACGAATTCACTTTCCTAGTTAAATCCGGTATCTGCAGACCATCAAACTCACCTACAGCTTCACCTCTACACCTCGTACCAAAAAAGGACCCTAATGACTGGCGTCCTTGCGGTGATTTTAGAAGACTGAACGCTATAACCATACCAGATCGATACCCTTTACCTCACATTCACGATTTAAACATGCACATTAGAAACAAACGTGTATTCTCCAAAACTGACCTAGTAAGAGCATACCACCAAATACCAATGGCAGAAGAAGACATACACAAGACAGCTATTACAACTCCCTTCGGTATGTTCGAGTTCACCCGAATGCCATTTGGCTTAAGAAATTCGGCTCAAACATTCCAGAGATTTATCAACGAAGTAGTTTCCGATTTAGATTTTGTTTTCGTATACATTGACGATATTTTAATATACAGCGAAAACGAAGATCAACACACAAAAGACCTTCTTCTACTGTTCAACCGCCTAAAAAAGTACGGTTTAAACATTAAACCAAATAAATGTATTTTTGGCACTACAAATATAGATTTCCTAGGACACAACATTTCAGAAAACGGTATTACACCGTCAGAAGAAAAAGTTTCAGCAATACGCAATTTCGAACGACCAAGAACTGTGAAGCAAATGCAAAAATTTATGGGGATGGTAAATTACTACCACAGATACATAAGTAAATTAGCAGAAATGGCAAATGACATTTATAATATGATCAACAAAGCGTTAAAAACAAAGGACAAGACATTATCTTGGGACGAGAAATCAATAGAATCATTCACGCACATTAAAAAAAGTTTTGCCTCTTCCATTTTGCTAAACCACTTCAACAAAAAAGCTAAACTTTCTTTAACAGTCGACGCGTCAAACATAGCCATCGGCGGCATTCTAGAACAACATTATAACAACAAAACAGAACCACTCGCATTTTTCTCCAAAAAACTTTGCCCTTCGGAACAAAAATACAGCACTTTCGATCGTGAACTACTAGCTATCTACTCGAATATTAAACACTTCAGACACTTTTTAGAAGGTAGAGATTTCGTCGTATACACAGATCACAAACCATTAACTTTCGCACTAAATTCAAAAACAGATCGCAGTCCCAGACAAACGAGACACCTAGAATATATATCACAATTTACCAACAACTTACAATTCATAAAAGGTGAAACTTACACAATTGCGGATACACTATCACGCGCATTCGACATAGAAGCTCTAGAAAATACCGACTTAAACCTAAAAAGTTTAAGTAGAGAACAGCAACATGATCAAGAACTACAAGAACTAATTTCAAATCAAAATGCTCAACATAATTTAAAAGCAATCGACATACCTCTTTTAAATTCTAAATTATGGTGTGAGATATCTGGCGACGAACACAGACCCTACGTACCAAACAATTTGCGTAAAATTACATTTGACAAATTACATGGCATTTCACATCCGGGAACAAAAGCGACACGACGACTTATAATTAGCAAGTACTTTTGGCCAAATATGACCAAAGAGATTAATACTTGGTCAAAAGAATGTATTAACTGCCAAAAATCTAAAACTTTCCGTCATACTAAATCCCCAATCGACAAAATTCCAATACCAAGAAATAGATTCGAGCATATTCATCTAGACATTGTCGGTCCTTTAACCACTTCGAAAAGTCACAGGTACATCTTAACCATTATCGACAGATTCACTCGCTGGCCAGAGGCGTACGCACTTAGAGACATTTCAGCAACAACTATCGCAAATAAATTTTTTAGAGAATACATACCTAGATTCGGAATACCTTTAACAATCACAACGGACCAAGGTACGCAATTTACATCACATTTATTTTCAGAACATAATAAATTCTTAGGTATACACAAAATTACTACTTCCACGTACCATCCTCAAGGAAATGGAATGGTGGAATGATTCCACCGGCAACTAAAAGCTACGTTAATGGCCAGAGAAAAAAACAAAAAACTGGTACGATGAGCTACCAATAGCCCTTTTAGAGTTAAGATCAATTTACAAAGAAGACACCTCAGCTACTTCAGCCGAAATGGTCTTCGGTCAAAATTTAAAGTTACCGAACGAAATTATTACTCCATCAACACAAAACGCATCATCGTCTGAAACCTTAAACGAAATACACAATTTTTTTAGAAATATTCACTCTAACATTCATCATCATACTAACAAAAACAGTAACATAGGCATATATGTACCTAAAGATATACAAACATGAGAATTTGTTTTCGTACGGGTAACAAATAAACATTCGTTACAACAGCCATATGAAGGGCCGTACAGAGTTGTGGAAAGAAACAAAAAAATTTTTAAGCTCGAAATTAGCGACAAAATAAAAACTTCCAATCGACCGATTAAAACCGGCAGTAATGGAAAAACCAATAACCAACAACACAACACCAAAAGAGAAAAAAGTTACTTTCAATCTATTCAATATCAACTCTTCAGGAGGGGGAGTATTGTAGGGATTCTGGTTTAGTAGTTATTTTAATATTCAATTATAACACTTACAAAACTTATTTCACTTTGAGCCTAAAATTATACTTTGTTATTTGTTACTTTTGTTATTTTTCTTAATACAAAATATGTTTCAAAATATTGTCAAAAATATATACAAAAATTATTATTATTAGAAAAATCTTAACAGATATCGAAATAAACTTTTTGTTCAGAAAATAAAATAAACTTTTTGAATTAAACGTAAAGATCCTGAACCCTACAGCAGTCTTCCCCAACGAAAATTTGAGTTAGTTATGTTTATGTAAGTGTAACCATGCACCAAAAGTTGAACAAATCGAAGCTTCTGAAGCCGAATCATATTTGCTACCAGAGATAACGAGATAGGAAACTTCTCTAACTACAACTCCGATTTGAGGTAGTGTTAGTGACTTTCAGACCAAACAAACAATGGAATTCCAGGAAATCGATGTTACAGACCCAAACAATTCGCGGAATTGCATGTTACGGACCCAAACAATATTTGAGTTTCAGACCCCAATGACATTTCGGTCTAAAATTCCCACCACCTTTGTTTATATATTCCAACTTAGATATTGATCTATAAAATTAAATTCTTTTTCATGTACACTTTTATGCTTTAAGCTGTGTACATGCATTGTGTTCATACTTTGTTTGATCACAATAATATATCTAATAATTTATCGGAAAATATTGCGCATTTGTAAGCGTGAGGAAATAAATGAAATGAAATTTCGTGCAATAATTTAGTGATTCGCAAAAATGGAATGACTTATTTAATGGGGCAAATAATTCCAAAGAGGGTAAAATAAATTAAACAAATATTTAAAACAATTTACTTAAACAAATTCTGCATGTTGCTTTATTAACATTACCCTAAATCCAAGTGAAGGGCTTTGTTTTGATTTTCATGTTTACTAATCACTCGCCGAAGCATTTAAATTACAGTATATGTGTCTTAATAATCTTCACCTTAAATTAAAATATTGTTAATATTTTATGGGAATATAAACGAAATGAAATGTGGCATAACGTTTTAATTAGCATTTAATAAGCATTCAAGTCAATTTTACAATATAAGTGATGGTAAAATTAAATAAACAAATATTTAAAAGAATTTATTTAATAATGTAATTATTAATAATAATGTGAATTAATGTAATTACTTTATATTTTCTATCTTCACTTTGAAGTAACATAAATAATTTAACAGTTTATTTTTCTATCCTGTGTAACAACCACAATTGTTACAATGTTCTTAGCAGAGTAGTCTGCTAAAAACTCAACTATAGATCATAGTAACTACCAACACCAAATAGCATAGCATATGACATCGTACACTCAGGTACGAAAGTACGACGGTTCGAACCTCGAACTAAACAAACATTTTTTCATAATTAAAATTAAGTTGACGAACATAACGACAAACCGGCAGACAAAAGACGGCCACACTGAAAAGTGATGTCACGATTTATCACAAACGTGTTTGTAGTGACATCACAAAACTAAAATAGGAAACTGAAAGTATTTAGCTTTTACCGACCGCCGTAGGATATAATTCGCATGATGTTTAAGAAGATATATGCACTTAAGCACACTGCTGAAACACTGCAATCGAGCTCCGCAAGGGTAAATTATTACCTTGGAATTTAAGCGTCAAGTTTTAACTTTAGTTGTGGACTGGCTACCACGTCATTTTTCGACTGGCCGCCAAGTGAACAACTCTTGTCTAAACCTGAATTTGCTTCAGTTCTGATTTGCTCCCACGTCGTTTTTCGACTGGTTGCTGCTAAAGGAGTTCCACCTTAAAACATTGTTTTTTTTTCTTTTCTGATTGCCAAGTCATTTTTCTACTGGCACTCAGCAAAGGAAGGTACTCTGGTTGTATTTTTTTCTGATTGCCAAGTCATTTTTCTACTGGCTTTCAGCAAAGGAGCTTCGCTCTAGTCTACTTTTTTTTCTGATTGCCAAGTCATTTTTCTACTGGCTTTCAGCAAAGGAGCTTCGCTCTAGTCTACTTTTTTTTCTGATTGCCAAGTCATTTTTCTACTGGCTTTCAGCAAAGGAGTTCTGCTCTAGTTCTGCTTGGTTGCTGGTGGCTATGTCATTTTTCTACTAGCCTCCAGCCCTCAAATTCGCCGTCCTGGTTGCCATACTGGCCTCCAGTGAATCAACTCTAGTGGCAGTCTCATAACCTGAGACTTGCATAAACCCACTCGTATATTTTAGGAAACCCTTCACCCCAGTTTGTAAGCAGCTTTCTGCTGTCAGGCGTTAGGCCTGCCTCTTTGTATTTTAGGCATTTCCCCTGACCAACAGATTGTACGCAGCCTTCAGCTCTCTGGCATTTGGCCAGTCTTGGAATTTGTAAAGAGCTTTCTCTGCTGTCAGGCAATTGGCCTGCTATTCATTTGTGAGCAACCTTCAGTTGCAAGGCACTTTGCCTTTATGATAATTTGTAATATTTATTAAGTATCAACTGCATCATCAACCGAGCTGAGCTACCTTTGGTAGCCAGTGAATAGACTGTTGTAACTCAACAGTCGTGCGAACCGTTCTAGGTTTAATTCTATTTTAAGCAAGAAATCAGGAGGTTTGCGAGGCCCTTATGATATGGACCCTGGGGCCGCTGAACTTACCCCAGCTGGAAAAGAAAACTCGTTACACCTGAATAGTTTAGTTCAATTCAATATATTCAGTTGAAAAATTATTAGTTATTGAAAAATTATTAGTTATTGAAAATATATATTGTTACGTTAGTTGAAAATTTTACTCTGAATATTTCAGGTTCGATCACTGGATTGTGAATAATCCAATAAAACACTTTATTTAGCTGTTGTGTTTAATCTAAATTTGTCAGCTTTATTTAACCACTTTTACTCGCAACTATTTACTTTACAATTCTGTACTTTCACTTTGTAACTTGCACTTGCGTGATGTGTTCACCTCAGTAGTCAGACACGAATTGATTGATAGCTGTCAGCAGCCGTCGTATTTATACCCAGCTCTAGCGATAAAGGAAGGGTGTGGAATGTGCTTGACATTTCTTAGTGTGGCTGTGTTGTATGGTGTGATTATTGTGAAACGTATGAGTCATGTCAAACATGTGTAATGTTTGTGTAGTGTGAATTATAATTATCGTGAAATGACACATGTGTCAGTTTCGCTTTAACGTGAAGGGTAGAACGTTCGGGTGCGTTCTACCATTTTCCGTATCACTGCCCTCCGCTTAAGTCTGATCGTCCCGATCAGACATCGTATTCCATTGATGATATGGGGCTAATCTTTCCAAATGGACAACTTTTAGATTACCCTTCCTTTGTGATGGGTTTTGTATTCGATATACAACATCATTCAGCCGTTTTATAATTTTATAGGACCTTCCCATGACGTCTGTAGCTTTGGCGACATACCCTTTTTTCTTTGTGGATTGTACAACATAACCAATTCACCTTCCTGGAATCCTTCCGAGTTCATAGCTCGATCGTAACGGTCCTTAATTTTATTACTCATCAGTTGCATGTGCTCCCTTACTTGCTGGTGTATTTCGTCCATATCCGACTGCAGCATTTCCCAATAGGGATTACCCTTTTCAGCAAGGTTCGTGCATTTGCCAAATTTCAGGTCTGATGGTAATCTCAAGTCTGTTCCAAAGATAACTCGTGCTGGTTAATGTGATGTGGTTTCATGGACCGCTGACCGATAAGCCATTAAAAACATTTGAATGTGTTTATCCCAATTGCGCTGACATTTGTCCACTACCTTGCGTAAATGTTCCTCTAGCGTACGGTTGAACCTCTCTACCATTCCGTCTGATTGTGGGTGTAAGGCAGTTGTTCGAGTTTTCTTGATTCCAAGCAATGAGCACATTTCCTGAAATATGGCAGACTCAAAATTTCGTCCCTGATCGGAGTGCAACTCGATTGGTACGCCAAATCTTGTAACCCAATTCTGCATAAAGGTTTCTGCCACAGTCTTTGCTTCTTGGTTTGGTAAAGGGTACACCTCAGGCCACTTACTGAAGTAGTCCATAACTACCAACACATATTTATTTCCGGAGTCACTAGTCGGAAATGGTCCAGCTACATCCATTGCTACGCGTTCGGAAGGTGCTCCTGTATTGTACTGGTGGAATTTGCCTTTACTTCTAAACTTCGGTCCCTTAGCAGTCGCGCATTGTTTACAGCTTTTGATCCATTCTGCGACTGATTCCTGGCAATTTGCCCAATAAAACCGCTGTTTTATCTTTTCTATTGTCGTTGTGACACCGAGATGCCCTCCGCTTGGCCCGTTATGAAATTCCATCAATACATCTGCCATTCTGGACTTAGGCACGACGATCAAATTGCGCGTGTATTTTCCATCCTTGCTTTCCCAAGTACGATGCAGTACTCCATTTATCAGCTTTAAGCTATTCCACTGCATCCAATATGCCTTTTCTAATGGGCTTCCTGAAGCCATTTCTTCTTTAGTTGGTCTTTGGTTCATTTCGATAGCGCTCATGACCCTGGTCAAATCATTGTCTTTCAGTTGGCAATCTCTTATGGCAGCAAATTCCCACTTTTCTTCAGGTTGCAGGTTGGTTAGTCGGACGTCAACTACGCCTTCACATCTTTCTGCCTTGAAACAATGTTTGCATTCCAATGGACATGGTCGGCGAGATAGCGCGTCAGCGTTGCCATGCAACCTTCCTTTCCGGTGTTGTATTTCGAAGTCGTAGTTTTGCAGTCTTTCTATCCAGCGCGCAATCTGTCCTTCTGGATTTTTAAATTGTAAAAGCCACCTGAGCGCTGCGTGATCTGTTCTCAGTAGAAAATTCTGCCCATACAGGTATTTGTGGAAGTGTTTGACGCATTCCACCACTGCTAATAGCTCTCGTCTGGTCACACAATAGTTCCTTTCTGGTTTTCCAAGTACTCGACTGTAATACCCAATTACTTTTTCTTGACCATTAACTATTTGTGATAGTACACCTCCTATTCCGTAAGCGCTAGCATCTGTGTCCAAGATGAATTTTTCGCCAGGAACTGGATACGCCAACATTGGTGCTGTGCAAAGCAATTCTTTTAGTTGCTGGAAAGCATTTTCTTCTTCCTTTTTCCATTCAAATTTGCAATTCTTCTTTGTGAGGTTATGCAAGCTGCGGGCGATGTTGGCAAATCCAGGTACAAAGCGTCGATAATAAGTGCACAGGCCTAGGAAACTACGAACTTCATGGACATTTCTAGGACGAGGCCATTCTTTTATTGATTTTATTTTGTCTTCATCCGTGTGAATTCCTTCTGTAGTAATTTTGTGGCCCAGATATTTCACTTCTCTTTTAAATAGGACGCATTTCTTCGGGTTTAACCGTAGAGTGGCAGATGAAATTCGACTAAAGACCTCTTCCAGATTTTTAAGGTGATCCTCGAAATTCTTACCCATGACAATGATGTCATCGAGATACACCAGACACGTCTTCCAATGAAGTCCTTTTAAAACGTGTTCCATCAATCGCTCAAAAGTTGCTGGCGCATTGCACAACCCAAATGGCATTACCGAAAATTGCCACGGTCCATCTCCAATGCTGAAGGCAGTTTTCTCACGATCAGGTTTCTCAATTTCTACTTGCCAGTATCCGCTTTGCAGATCCAATGTCGAAAACCATTTCGCACCAGATAATGTGTCCAACGTGTCATCTATTCGCGGCAGCGGGTAACTGTCCTTTTTGGTGACGTCGTTCAGCTTTCGATAATCCACGCAAAATCGTGTACTTCCATCTTTCTTTTTAACCAACACGACTGGTGAGCTCCATGGACTCGTCGATGGTTCAATTACTTCATCCCGGTGCATCTCTTTTATTATCCGGGCTGCCTCTTCTCGTTTTGCCAGTGGAACTCTTCGTGGAGCTTGGCGAATTGGTCTTGCATCGCCTGTGTCTATTCGGTGTTGTACCACAGCAGTCCTTCCAAATTTGTTGTCATCACTGGCAAATATGGACCTATATTTTTCCAATAGGAGCTTTGCTTTTGGTCTTTCTGAACCATTCAACTCATTCAACCAGTTGTTCATGGTGTTGGCGATTTTTCTTCTTTCTTCATAAACATTGTTTTTGGACTTCTGAGGAATGTTTTCGCAATTAACTACAGCTTCCACTGCTTAGCATTTTCCTATTACCACTCCTGGTTGGAGAGTGATTGGTCTTGTGAGTCCATTTACCGCACGTATTGGAATGCACCCATTATTGTCACAATTTTACTAGCGTTCGTCCAACGACTATATCCGATGATGTTTCTGCCCTTTCTACTACCCATAGATTGCCATTTCCACAATCCCCATCCACACGTGCCCATAAAATTGCTTCGGATTTGGCTGGAATCTGCTGTTGATGACTTATACTCACATTTCTTATTTGAAGGTGTTGATAGCCAGCATTCAATGGTATTTCCATATTCTGGTATGTCAGCAATTTTTCTTTCAAATTAAGAGTAATTCCGTGGGCTAGCATGAAGTCGACGCCGATAATTACTTCGTCCACTATTGAAGCCACTAAAAAGGTATGTCGCACTTCAAGTGTTCCCAATTGTACGGTACACTCCATTTTACCATGAATTCTTGCCTCCTTTCCTGTAGCCGTATGCAATTTGTAACCAATCAATGGCTCTATGTTATTTCCCGCAAGATCTGACCTAATAATGGAATGTGTTGCGCCTGTATCCATTGTTAAAACGAGTATTTGTCCATTCACAGTTCCGTTTACCGTAAGGCTGTTGTTGTTTCGATGTATTTGTGAAACGGAGACAGTGGGGCAATCGGTAGGCGGGACCAGCTTACGCCCCTTACGGCTGGCCCGTTTTAGTTTAACGGTTTGTCTTGTTTTGCAGCGCCACTTCCATTTCCGCCGCCTATCTGTCTTCCGTTTCCAACTTTGCGAGATGATTTGCACTCTCTTGCAAAATGACCTGCCTTACCACAATTGTAACATTTATCTCCGGAAGCTTTGCGGAATTCTGCAATCATCGTCTGAATTAATTTTTCCATGTTCTGGTTTTGGTCAAGCTCTACTCTGTGAACGCTATGTGTTGGTTTACTGATGAGACTCGCTGTTTCTTGCGCCAGGGCATACGATACTGTTTCAGCAAACGTTTTCTTTGTATCGATGTTTGCTGCGCGTTTAGTGTCCACATCTCTTATTCCTCGGACGAATGCTTCGATCTTAAACGTTTCTATGACTTCTGCCGGCGAATCTGCATATGCTAAATGAGCAAGGCGCTCTATATCAGTTGCATATTCTTGCAGCGACTCGCTCGCTTTCTGATATCTGTTCAGCAATTCCATACGGAAAACTTTCCTCTTGTGGTCACTGCTATATCGACGTTCGAGGGCAGCCATTATTGCATCATAGTTTCCCTTTTCATCATCAGAAACAGTTTGTAGAACTTCTGTGGCAGATCCTTTGATAGATACCACTAAGGCTGCCACTTTATCGGCCATACCCCAATGATTGGCTTGTGCAGTGGTTTCGAACTGCATTTTGAAGATTTTCAACGGTATGGTTCCATCAAAGGTTGGAGCCTTCAACTTCGTTGAACTGACTGTTGTGACTGGCCCGCTGGATGCCATTTCTCTGTCAAGACGCAACACTTTTGTCTCCAGTTGTTGTAGTTGCTCTTCCATTTTATCCTGTCTTGCTTGCAGCTGAGCAGAGTTACCCTCTATCCGTGACAGTTGGGTTTGCAGCTCTGAGGTATTATTTGCCAGCTGCTGCTGTAATTATGTGCTGTTATTCTTCAGTTGCTCCTCCATGCGTTGGCTTAATTGTTGTGTGTTCTTTGCCAGCTCCTGCGTCATTGCCGCAAGGAGCATGTTCATATCGAAACCTTGAGCTTGCTGTGGTTCTGGCAGTTGTTCTTCAACCTTTGATGACGCTCCGGCATCATTGTAACCGAATTCATAGCCATCTACATCGATGCCATCTTTTTCCAATGATGCACGCAGTCTCACTTGCAGCTCCGCCTTGTTACCTGTCACAGGCAGTCCACGAGCTTCCAGCTCTTCTCTTAGTTGAGAAATTTTTAATTCTGCAAATCTCACCATGGTACAGGATTATTCAGCAATCCCACTTCTGACACCAATTGTTACGTTATTTGAAAATTCTAATCTGAATATTTCAGGTTCGATCACTGGATTGTGAATAATCCAATAAAACACTTTATTTAGCTGTTGTGTTTAATCTAAATTTATTTGTCAGCTTTATTTAACCACTTTTACTCGCAACTATTTACTTTACAATTCTGTACTTTCACTTTGTAACTTGCACTTGCGTCATGTGTTCACCTCAGTAGTCAGACACGAATTGATTGACAGCTGTCAGCAGCCGTCGTATTTATACCAAGCTGTTGCGATAAAGGAAGGGTCTGGAATGTGCCTGACATTTCTTAGTGTGGCTGTGTTGTATGGTGTGATTAATGTGAAACGTATGAGTCATGTCAAACATGTGTAATGTTTGTGTAGTGTGAATGATGATTATCGTGAAATGACACAGGTGTCAGTTTCGCTTTAACGTGAAGGGTAGAACGTTCGGGTGCGTTCTACCATTTTCTGTATCAATATATATATATATATATATATATATATATATATATATATATATATATATATATATATATATATATATATATATATATATATATATATATATATATATATATATATATATATATATATATATATATATATATATATATATATATATATATATATATATATATATATATATATATATATATATATATATATATATATATATATATATATATATATATATATATATATATATATATATATATATATATATATATATATATATATATATATATATATATATATATATATATATATATATATATATATATATATATATATATATATATATATATATATATATATATATATATATATATATATATATATATATATATATATATATATATATATATATATATATATATATATATATATATATATATATATATATATATATATATATATATATATATATATATATATATATATATATATATATATATATATATATATATATATATATATATATATATATATATATATATATATATATATATATATATATATATATATATATATATATATATATATATATATATATATATATATATATATATATATATATATATATATATATATATATATATATATATATATATATATATATATATATATATATATATATATATATATATATATATATATATATATATATATATATATATATATATATATATATATATATATATATATATATATATATATATATATATATATATATATATATATATATATATATATATATATATATATATATATATATATATATATATATATATATATATATATATATATATATATATATATATATATATATATATATATATATATATATATATATATATATATATATATATATATATATATATATATATATATATATATATATATATATATATATATATATATATATATATATATATATATATATATATATATATATATATATATATATATATATATATATATATATATATATATATATATATATATATATATATATATATATATATAT